>JAWPHD010005240.1:0-167647 GCA_037043455.1 Cyrtodaria siliqua
GTTGAATTTAAGTTTGCTTGGTCCAGTATAGTATGTTGAAATTAAGTTTGCTTGGTCCAGTATAGTATGTTGAATTTAAGTTTGCTTGGTCCAATATTGTATGTTGAATTTAAGTTTGCTTGGTCCAGTATAGTATGTTGAATTTAAGTTTGCTTGGTCCAGTATAGTATGTTGAAATTAAGTTTGCTTGGTCCAGTATAGTATGTTGAAATTAAGTTTGCTTGGTCTAATATTGTATGTTGAATTTAAGTTTGCTTGGTCCAGTATAGTATGTTGAATTTAAGTTTGCTTGGTCCAGTATAGTATGTTGAAATGAAGTTTGCTTGGTCCAGTATAGTATGTTGAATTTAAGTTTGCTTGGTCCAATATTGTATGTTGAATTTAAGTTTGCTTGGTCCAGTATAGTATGTTGAATTTAAGTTTGCTTGGTCCAGTATAGTATGTTGAAATTAAGTTTGCTTGGTCCAATATTGTATGTTGAATTTAATTTTGCTTGGTCCAGTATAGTATGTTGAATTTAAGTTTGCTTGGTCCAGTATAGTATGTTGAATTTAAGTTTGCTTGGTCCAGTATAGTATGTTGAATTTAAGTTTGCTTGGTCCAGTATAGTATGTTGAAATTAAGTTTGCTTGGTCCAGTATAGTATGTTGAATTTAAGTTTGCTTGGTCCAGTATAGTATGTTGAAATTAAGTTTGCTTGGTCCAATATTGTAAGTTGAATTTAAGTTTGCTTGGTCCAGTATAGTATGTTGAATTTAAGTTTGCTTGGTCCAGTATAGTATGTTGAAATTAAGTTTGCTTGGTCCAGTATAGTATGTTGAATTGAAGTTTGCCTTGGTCCAGTATAGTATGTTGAATTTAAGTTTGCTTGGTCCAGTATAGTATGTTGAAATTAAGTTTGCTTGGTCCAATATTGTATGTTGAATTTAAGTTTGCTTGGTCCAGTATAGTATGTTGAATTGAAGTTTGCCTTGGTCCAGTATAGTATGTTGAAATTAAGTTTGCTTGGTCCAATATTGTATGTTGAATTTAATTGTGCTTGGTCCAGTATAGTATGTTGAATTGAAGTTTGCCTTGGTCCAGTATAGTATGTTGAATTTAAGTTTGCTTGGTCCAGTGTAGTATGTTGAATTCAAGTTTGGCTTGGTCCAGTATAGTATGTTGAATTTAAGTTTGCTTGATCCAGTATAGTATGTTGAAATTAAGTTTGCGTTGGTCCAGTATAGTATGTTGAAATTAAGTTTGCTTGATCCAGTATAGTATGTTGAATTCAAGTTTGGCTTGGTCCAGTATAGTATGTTGAATTTAAGTTTGCTTGATCCAGTATAGTATGTTGAAATTAAGTTTGCGTTGGTCCAGTATAGTGTGTTGAATTTAAGTTTGCTTGATCCAGTATAGTATGTTGAATTCAAGTTTGGCTTGGTCCAGTATAGTATGTTGAAATTAAGTTTGCTTGATCCAGTATAGTATGTTGAATTCAAGTTTGGCTTGGTCCAGTATAGTGTGTTGAATTTAAGTTTGCATTGGTCCAGTATAGTATGTTGAAGTTAAGTTTGCTTGGTCCAGTATAGTATGTTGAAGTTAAGTTTTCCTGCACGATTATGTTGATTAGAATAAATCATCTTAAGGGCTATTGGTCAGCCATCTTTGAAAAGAAAATCCAAATTAAAAGTGTTATGGTTAATTGAAATTTTCATCTTAATGCCTATTATAGGCATGAACAATGTCAATGATATAATAGATTACAGTAATTCAACACTTTTGACGTAAACATAATATCAGAAACAATATTTATATTTAAAGAAATAGTGCTCTTTGTATTTGAAAAGTTTAGTACAATTTTACTCGAAGATGTTTTGTTTTTTTATGTTAAATAAATGTGTCCATAGAATTGTCCATTTATCTAAAAATGGCACACGAGACATCATTTTTAAATAAAGTAAGCCATGTTATCACATCATCCAAAATTCGAAGTACACCATTGTTAAAAATGAAGATTTTCTTTATACGCCATGTGCCTTCAACACACACACATGATACACATGAAAAGCATGTACGTGAATTGTAAATTGTAACATGCGGTATGATGAAACATTCGGATAAACAGGTCATTTGATCGTATTCATATGTTATTATTTAGTTTGTGCTGTTTTTATTCGCATGTAATGATAATATTACTCTTGTTTTGCCAGGTTTCTATTCACAACAGTCACTCAGTTGTGTTTAATACATCCAAAAATATAGTTGCCATTTATAATAGTGTCAATTAAAACCCGTCAGTGCCACTATACTATAGCATTGAGATTATTTTGAAAGTAAATAGCTTGAAAGAATAGCTTGTTTCTTTTTGCAATGATTGACTTTGAAATTTGGATGATGTGATAACATGTCGTATTTAATTTAAAAATGATGTACTTTCTGCCAAATAAATATTGTTTCTGATATTATGTTTACATCAATAGTGTTGAATTACAGTCATCTATTATATCATTGACATTGTTCATGCCTATAATATGCAATTGTACTTCGAATTTTGGATGATGTGATAACATGGCTTACTTTATTTAGAAATGATATTATGTTCAAATCAATAGTGTTGCATTAATGTCATCTATTATATCATTGACAATGTTCATGCCTCTAATATGCATTTGGATGAAAATTTCAATTAACCATACCCCATCCATTTTGGATTTTCTTTTCAAAGATGGCTGACCAATAGCCCTTAAATCTATGTATGTGTCGACTAAGTCAACAGTGAAATATAACAATAATATTAGTGAGGAATTTGCATGTTATCTGGGCGTTCGTCAAGGCGAATGTTTGTCGCCGTTTTTATTTGCAATGTATTTAAAATGATATAGAAGATGTATTTAGACAAAATGAATTTGAAGGGTTGGAAGCTGATATGCTTAAAAAAAAATTAAGCAGATAATATTGTTATTTTTTCAAATGATGAGAAAGTTCTGCAGGAAGGTTTAGGTATTATATTCGACTATTGTCAAAGATGGAAGTTAACTTTTAACACCAACAAAACGAAAGTCATGGTATTTAGAAAAGGGGGTCCTTTAACAAAAAGTATGTTTTTTACATACTCCGGGAAAAGGGTTAATATAGTCAGCACATTTACGTATAGGTATGTTTTTTTCGTCAGGAGGGTCTTTTTCAAATGCTTTATATGGCAGGTCCACTCGAGGTGATAAAACATTTACGTATAGGTATGTTTTTTTCGTCAGGAGGGTCTTTTTCAAATGCTTTATATGGCATGTCCACTCGAGGTGATAAAAACTTACAGATCACGTGAATCTAGTAATACTAGTTAAGCCAAATGATGTATAGTATTACCACAGCCATTTGCATATATAATATTACCACAACCATTTTTATATATAATATTACTACAGCCATTTGTATATATAAGATTACCAGGGCCATTTGTATATATAATATTACCACAGTCATTTGTATATATAATATTACCATAGCCATTTGTATATATAATTTATTACCACAGCCATTTGTATATATAATATTACCACAGCCATTTGTATATACATGGTGATAATTTGTTTTGAGATTCGTTTTTTAATAGAAAGTCATTAAGTTTTGTTCAAAATGAAATTACTCTAGACTGAATATCTACCGCGATCGGTGTGATGCACCATATACCATGTAAGATGTTGTAGCTCGTTTTGATAGTAGAGTGATTTTAAAGTACTTCAGTTGTACCCTTTCAATAATATTCAGTTTCCCATATCTTCTGTTCTAATGTTACATGATATTTCCGTAGAATTATGTAGATGTAAATATTGTTCAAGGACGTTCAAATAAATTAAAAAAAGAAAAGGTGACACATTTTCGCTTTAGCCGACTCCGGACAAACAAGGAAAGTACGCAGATGCACACTCTTTCATAGATATTCTAGATTTAATATTACTATACATATTTCTTACCAGTGTAAAGCAGTTTCCATTCATGTTGTGTTTAAGCATTTAAAACTGTTTTAAGCCCGAATTAATGCATGGCATATATCACCTTTCATATCGCTTTAGTTCATGTAACAACTAGAGGAGTAGCTAGTGCGCAAATTGAGACCGTCTATTATATGTTAAAGGGACACACGGCAATCTTGATATCAAGAATTAAAATTAGCGCCTATTATTATTAATTCAGTATCAGTTGACTTTAAGCCTGCTTGCATATATTTTTCTGTTATCGTCATAATGTATATATTTGTTTATGTTTACTGCTTGAAATCTTTATCAGATGATATATATATATATATATATATCATCTGATAAAGATTATTATGTGTGTTATGATGTAGAGATACAGTTTATCAACGTGTGTTGCAGCTACCTTTTTTAAGGAGTGAATATATACGCTTGATTTCTGTGTATCTCGTCATAGCTAGGCGCCCTGCCGTAGTTGGTCCGAAGGTTGTCTGTCCTTGGTAGTTCACATATGTTTCTCCCCATATATATATATATATATATATATAAATGCTGTAAACATGAAAGATTATAGTTACATATTGCATTTAATTAAACATGCCTTAATATGTTTATAGTCATGTGTATGACAAATATATAAAACGATCTTCATAATATACAAAATGGGAATGTAAAATAAATAAAATAAACATATTAAAAAAGATGCAATTCCATGGAATGTGAATTTTACTATCATATAGGCTTATTCGTATTTTTATTAAATAGTAAATGACTGTGTGTATAAAATAGATGATTTAAGGAATAGAATCTTCGTAAAAAAAATTTTTTTTTGTATTTATAAATTCGGTGAATCATTATATATATATTTATACTGTAGTGCATAACTCAATCACAACATCTACTGAATAACATGGACAAGTCAATGACGGTTGACCCGATAACCGATTCTCCAAAATGGCGACAGAAATGCGTGGATATATTCAGAAAAAACTTGCTGGTGACGTTAACGATTGTAGGAGTAACCTTCGGCTTTATTGTCGGATTCACTGTATCCCCGGTAAATCCATCCGCCAGTGCCCTGATGTGGATTGGCAAGTACATTTTTAAACATATTGTTTTTAGTTATTGAAATTAAAACCATTTTATAATGTTAAGAATTGAAACATTTGATTGAGAGTGCCGGACTTTAGAATTGAAGGTAGGGTTAATGGTGAGTGGTTTGTGTAAGGCGCTAAGTTTGGGTTGGTTGATTGGTTGTGTGTGTGTGTTTTTGGTTAGGTTTATATAATGTCCTCCATCGGAAGGAGTGGAGGACTAATTCTAAAATTGCTCCAAACTTAGAACGTGAAACTTTATAGTCGTTTACAAAATAACGACTGTTATGGTGTACCAAAATGTTTCTGTTTAAATGGTCCCCGAGATTCTGGAAACAAAAGAATTCTGTGAAAGCATTAGAATTTAAAATGTGTTGAAATCTCTCAAGAGGGAGTTATTTTAGAATCAGTTTCACTTTCTAAACCTTTTAAGGGAAAAAAGACAAGCTATCAGTTGGACATTCAGACACACCATTACCACTGACGTTTTGTAATGGTTTCATGTTCTAACCTTTTAAAGGGAGACTAAGCAATACACCAAACATTAAAATTAGCACATCGATCGATTCATAAAGCCAGTATCATTTTGACTATAAACCTGCTAACATATAATTACATAAAAAGGACATGCCATTTGAAGATTTTCTTTTTCTTTCAGGTATGCCTGGGGAGCTGTACATCCGTATGCTGAAAATGATGATAGTTCCTTTGGTGGTTTGTAGTGTCATATCAGGTATAGTGTGACTCTAGCAACCCAATACATTTCTTGGTAAACGATTTCCATTTCTTTTTGTCAGGCCAACCTAATAAGATGTTAGTTAGACTGGTACCCGGTACTCAGTATTAACAAATGCATTACAATTCATGTCATACGTTCTATTAAAAGGACAATAAATATATTTACAACATATAAACACACATACATAGCTCAATTAAGTAAACTAAATACCCATTATGTTGAGCTTAAATAGTAAACTTTAAGATCTCAGCTATTATAACAAGTACACGTATCAAATACGAAAATGTTAAAGTTGACAATAGGTTAAGCGATAGTTTTGAATGTAATCTTGGAGTACGACAAAGAGGATCACTGTCCCCTTTTCTTTTATACATTTATTTAAATAACTAAGAAGATGATATAGCTTCTGAATAGTTACAAAAAGAGTTAAACAGACTTAATGAATATTGTAACAGATGCAAGTTTAAAATGATACATTGAATACAAACAAACAAAATAGCCTTTAGAAAGAGACGTCTGTTTTATCTTGACACTATCAAACTAGATATTGTCAGTAGGTTCTCATAGTTAGATACTTTATTCACAACCGGGTGATCTTTCAGAGAAGCTCAGATAAATTGGCGAGGCAAGCTCAGAAAGCAATTTTTTAGTTAACAAATAGTTGTGTACGTTTGGTAACATTTCACCTAAACATGTTTTGAACTTTTTGATAAACTAGTTTTACAATACTGAATTGCGTTAGGGAAGTATGGGGTTTTAGTCACGTGAATTAAATGAACGAGTGCATCTCTGATTTTGTAAATCATTACTAGGGGTTAAAGTTTCAATGTAACGTAATTGCATTTGTGGAGAATTTAGAAGGATAACTTTTCAAACATTAAACCTGTTTAAAAGCAGTAGGGATCATATCTATACTGAAAGGAAAAAGAAACGCATAATGGGTATTTCCGCTATATATTGTATCTTTAATATTTTATTGCTAATCGAATGCTACAGGACGACATTATCCAGCACCGAACACCCCAAACGTTACCCCTTTAAAGTTTCCTTATCGGCAGAATGCGCATTTGGCTCAAGCAGGTGAGCAACCTTAGGCTTTAAACGTTGCAATCTCTTGACATTAAACACAATACTTCAATGACATGACTTTTGCATGCGAAACGTCAACATGTATGAATTTCGTGTAACACAGTCTACTTTGATTAAAAGGTCTACTCCACGATAGAGTTGTCCTTTCTGTAATTAGTTGTAGCCCCTTTTTGTATAAATATCTGGAATATTACGTAGAATTAGGTGTATATAATAGTGTAGTATAGGCAATTGTTTGATTATGCGTTACATTTTCCTTTCAGTATATATCCACAATGTTTACTTTGTGTAACTGTGTGTTATCTATTTATATGTGATCAAGGCTCATTGATGACTTACTGCACATTATATATGTAACCATGTATTGTTAATTGGGCATTGTCTCTACCCAAATCGACCTATGACGAGGATATACACGCTTCTACTTCCTATGTATCAATTGTATACATGACTTCTATTCTACTTATCATAAATTCTCCATTTTTTATTTTGTTTTTGAAATTAAAAAGAAAAATAAACAAAAAATAACTGCTAATATAAACAAAACCGCAACACAACATATAAATAACAATAGAAATATTCAATATTAGAATAATAGGATGTGCAATTATGCAAATATGTTTTTTACCTTATCGTTTTGTTGGACTATTATGCATGCCATGATCTAGTACTAAATTAATTATATAACTAACCTAAGAGTATGTATCAAAGTGTCATGTGTTTAGGTACTGCGGAAATGGATCCGAGATCGAACGGCAAGATTAGTTTGGTGTGTCTTACATTTATTATGGTCACCAGCGGATTGCCCGCCATTCTTGGAGCTGTGCTATGTCTTATCGTTAAACCAGGTACGTAAGTAGTTTTGAAAATTAGGTTTAAAAGTCAACAGGACATGTAGCTTTCACAGAACACAGTCAACCAAAAACACGCATTGACACAAACAACGATTACAATTGTAGTAAGAAGCAAGGCACGTGGCATCACAAACACAAACGGGTTGACAATAGGGCTACTGACTTGGAACAGCCAGTAGCAAAAAGGCCACTGGGGGTTCAAAGTCGACTTCCCTTCTAAACCGCTTGAGAGATTTTAGCGAAACTATAATTATTGAACAAACTCTTATATATCGAATTTACCATGTAGAGAATTAATCAGCACATTCATACATCTATGCTAAAACTTTAAAAAGTGCTTAATAATGTAGAAGACATTGCTTGTATTTCACATATGTTAACGTAGTCTTGTTCCCTTCACTAATGTAGAATATGAATGATATGCAAACTGAGGTTAACGTCTAGATAGGCTGTGAAAGAAAACACAATAATAACTAAATGTAGTCGGTGGTGAGCCATCGCAGATCCCCACCTTTTTGAAGTGCAAGTCAGAGATGCATGGATTATCTGCCCTAGCTCCGTTTTCCGACATTGCAACAACAAATTTCAAAAGTCTCATGCACATCCCTGGCAATATGCCAATCAACCCCCAAAGTTTATATCTGCCATACATCATGATAAACAATACCATAGCTCCCTAGCAACAGTAGTCGAAAAAGACGTCCTCAACAAATTTACGTTTCACTTCATATACTGAGTCCGAATAGATCACTATTTAAAAAGTGCATGGGAATAAAAAGTTGAAACGAATGACTAAGAATATAGTTTATGTATCATTTAATATACCGTACATGGTGACCATCAGTCAATAAACAAGTACAAACAAGCGTTATCTGTCGCGTATTTTTTTAGAAGTTTATTTTTATATCGACACAGGTAATTCCCATAGCGGAAGATTGCCGAAGGGCTCGGAATAAAACTCCATCGATACCAAAATACTGTCAGAAAAATAAACCCACTACGCTGACTTTGAAATTAAATAATAAGTACAACTCGTAAAAACTTGAACTTGGTATCAATACGTAAGAAAATATTTTTTTGAGTGAATGCAGGCTAATATTGGAAATGTTTTCTTTGCACGTTCGCACTATTGGGTGCACAGAAAGTGTCGCGTTTGTTAATGGGAAGTCAACATTGGCCAGCAGGAGGGAGGTTATAGAGTAGCAGCAATTGTTAACTTCCTCCTGTACGCAAGGTTATGGAAACAGAAGAAATCATGATCTGCAATACCATAGTTTTCTGGCAAAAGATGAATGAAGATAAACAAGTATTTGACCTTCGACCCCTTGGGGCGGAGTAAAAAATAATTTTGCTCTTGCACGTCGTTATGATGTGGTACACAAAGTTTGGTTGAATTTGTAAGACATAATAAAAAAAGAAGATTTGACCCCACCCACCCCACCACCCACGGCCCCGATGACATTCGCCCAACCCCCCGGTCGCACATCGGAGGTTGAAATAAAAGCCCGTTTGATATATTGTATATATTATATAGATGGGTACAATTTTTAAATAATAAAAAATAATTATGTAGTTGAATTTTTAGTGTATTTGACCTTTTGACCCCTGGGGTGGGCACCTTGGGGAGGAGTCAAAAATAATGTTGCTCTTGCACGTTGTCATGATGTGGGGAAGTCATACACTAAATTTGATTGAATTCCGCCCAGTGGTTTCGGAGGAGTTACGCAACATTACACACGGACGTTCGGACGGACAGGAATACATGATCCCCATTTTTTCTTGAAAAAAGGTGGGGATAACAATAGTGTATATTTATTGGAATAAACTGCCCATGGCTTCAACATAATATAACAAGAAACACAATGTGCATATCAAATGTGCTGTCACGATACTTAGAAATAATTTTGAAAAATGGTCATAGCTCAGGACAAGGTTTAAAATGAATGAAATCTGCACTCCGTGAACCCTGAGTTCAGATGTTCACAAAGCCAGATATTTAAGATTTAGTTGATAATATCTTTTGTATAACAGAATGCAAAATAAATACTGCGTCAGTGGTAGAGCGCTTGTCACGAAAACCAAATTGTGCGTCATTAAAAACATGTTCGGTTTCACACCACTTATTTATTCGGTTTCTTAACGTTAGAGAAAATATCTTAGCAATAACAACAATTACAATTTTATTGTTTATTAAAGTGTCACATATAAAATTACATATATACATACATCACAGTACAATTTAAATGTTTTTATATCCAGCCGTATACACGACTTATGAGACACTGAGACAACATTATGTACACATAATTTTCACTTTTAAAATGATCATACATCCATTAAGAATAAAGTATATAATAACAATTAATAAGACTAAGTAACTATAGAAAAATATAATAAAAAATAGATAAATAAATAAAAATAATACAAATAAAAAAAACAATAATACGAAAGTGTTCTTTTGAAGAGGATTATTGATATAATCTCTATCACAAGTTTCACGAATATAGCTGAAGATATCGGTTTATATATGTGTATGTTTTCTTCTGCGTAGCATCTGAAGAAGACAATTGGCTATACCAAATTGCAAAGAATCTGCGTTCATTAAAAACAATAATTTTTCAATGGGGTTAAAATCTTAAAACAATTGATCTAAGTTATATGCAGAATTAAAAAGATAAAACGTATGTCGCTATAAAAATCACATTCAATTAAAAAGTGAGTTTCATCTTCAACAGACATTGTATTACAGTATTGACAAATTCGGTCATTTAAAGGAGTTTTTGGTTTGGTATAACGGCCAGTTTCGATGGCTAATGGGAGATTACATGATCTAAACTTTGATAAAACGCGACGTTGGTCTCTACTCATATTTACCATAACATAATATTCAACAATAAGTTCCTTTTTATAAGTCCTGTATGTTCAACAAGTTTAGTATACACATTATACGACATACTACCAACATTAATATATTTCATGTAAATAGCACCTAGGGCTCGACTTGCTGACTTAGCGATTTCCTTAACACTCTTTCTAATATCGAGACTATCGTTAAACCAAAATCCAAGGTATTTATAATAATTTTCATATCCAATACATTTATCACCACATTTAAATTCAACATCTGACCTTGGATTCGATCGCGATTGCTGTCGAAAGTGTAGGACTTTTGTCTTATTTTCATTAAGAGTTAATCTCCACTTTCGACACCATTCACTCACAGTGTTCAGCATAGTTTGCAAATCTGTTTCATTACCAGCAATTAAAACAATATCATCAGCGTAAAGCATTAAGGAAATCATTACGTTATCAACATTAATACCACAATTTAGGTCTTTAATATCAGATGCCAAATCACTAATATAAATAGAAAATAAACTAGGCGATAAAACACACCCTTGCTTTACACCAGAGTTTAAATTAAACCACTCAGTCAAATTATTGTTAACTCTCACTGCGCATGAAACAGATGTATACAAAGATTGAATAGCATTAATAAATATCCCATGGATACCAATTTTCATCAGTTTAAACCAAAGACATTCTCTGTTTACTGTATCAAATGCATTTTTAGCATCAATAAAACATGCGAATGTATCTTGCTTAGCTAATTTGCGGTTATTCAGTATGGTATACAACAAATAAACATGATCTAAACAGCTTCTGTTCTCTCTAAATCCATTCTGTTCATCACACAATACATTATTTCGTTCCAGCCATGCCGCTAGTCGTTTATTTAAAATTTGTGCATATAATTTACATGGTATTGATAAAAGAGTTATGGGTCTATATCCCAAAGGATCGAAAGGGTTGCAATTTCCACATTTACTACTGTTATTCCTCGATAGTTAGAAGGATTACCAATATCACCTTTTTTATGAATAGGGACAATTACACCGACCAAGCCTCGGGATAAATTCCAGAGTCATAGATAATATTAAACATTGTACACAAATAAGGACTTATAAAATCGTTCGCTTCAACAAAGAAATCAGCTACTTTGTTATAATAATCGGCGCATTTATTTCTATTCCAACCCGAAAGATTGTCGCCAAATTTAACTTATTTAAAGATCGAGAAATTGTGCGAAAATTGAGGATTAATCTGGATGGCGCCGAATATTACATGTACGAACAGTTTCCCAGAGAAATTGCGACGAAGAGACGACAGTTAGTTCCGGAGATGAAGGAAGCGAAGCGTAACGGGAAAGCAGCATATATCAGTTATGATACCCTGTATGTCGATGGCAGACGAATAGCAGAAGACCGTGCATAGGAATTCACCGAGGATGGACTGAAAGTGCTTTCATGGAACTGTAATGGGTTGACGAGGGTTAAGAGACAGGATCTCGAGTTTCTTTGTGTTTTGAGTGACTATGATGTTATAATTTTATATGAAACTTGGTCAGACCAAAACAGTGACATAGAACTAAATGGTTATACGTGTTTTAATTTGTATCGTAAGTTTCAACATAGAAATGCAAAACGTTGTAGTGGGGGTATAGCTGTGTATTGTAAGAGAAATATCGAAAATGGTATAGAAATTGTAAGGAATCATTATGACACTATTGTATAGCTTAAATTAAATAAGCATTTTTTTCATATATACAAAGATATTTATTTATGTGGTGTTTACATGTGGGGTTCAGACTCACCCGCATATAATGTTGTACAGGTGGATTTGTTTCAATTATTACAAGATGATGTTTATTATTTTGATAGCAAGGAAGTAACCGTAATTGTTGGTGATTGGAATGCACGTGTCGGAAAAGGTGACAAAAAAGATTATATTGTATTTGACACATTATTAAGTAGTATGGATGATGACGAATATATGCCTGATATACCGTTATATCGTAACTCCGTGGATACAGTATGCAATGCCCAAGGGAATAAACTTCTTGAATTGTGTAAGGCAACGTCATTAAGGTTAGCTAACGGTAGGCTTGGGTCAGATCACTCGACCGGCGCATACACTTACACTAATACAAATGGGTCCAGTGTTATCGATTACTTGGTTTTGAAAGAGTGTGATTTTACAAGCGTAAGCGATTTTAAAATTGATTTTTTTAACGAATGGTCAGATCATGCACCATTGTCATTTACTCTACATTGTAAGAAGGACATGCAAGATATGCCGACGACTAAACGAGTCTCATATAAATGGGATGACATGTTACGTGATAAATTTCGTAGTGGAGTAATTGGGAGGTTAACAGACTTAAATAGTATTTCTATGTATGTAGACACTTATAATAGAGATGGCGTGAACACATCTATGAATAATTTTGTTCAAATTATTCGTGAGATCGCGGATCCGTTATTTTCTAAAACTATTGTAAACCGAGGGTGTATACGTTTTTCAGACACAAATGATAAAAAAGCAGTTTGGTTTGATGTCGAATGTTATGAAGTAAAGAAACGATATAATGTGGCTTTAAATAAATTTAATGCATGTAAATCGAGTGAAAATCGGATTGAATTACACGTTAAGAAGAAAATATATAAGGAATTAATAAAGAAAAAACGGGGCAAGTATGAATTAAAAAAAATGCGTGATATTGAAAATCTAAAAAATGCCAAACCGAAAGACGTCTGGAAACGTTTTTGTCAAAAAAGAAAATTAGTACAAGAAGTATTAGTTAGGAAACATTTTTTTGTATTTTTCTGAGTTAGCAAGCGATACAACAGTAGGTCACAATGTAGATGCTGAAACGTTTTGCACTAACCACGATTTTAACGAGGCAGATTGCAACTTTGACGAGTTGGACAGGGAGATAACTATATCCGAGGTATTGTCAGTAGTTAAATTACTTAAACGAAACAAAGCTTTTGCGGGAGATTGTATGCTTAATGAATATTTTCTTGAGACGATTGATATTATAGCGCCACATTTAACGGATCTGTTCAATAGTATGTTGAACTCTGGGTATTTTCCAGAACAATGGGCTGATGGTATTATAGTTCCTTTATTCAAGAAAAACGACCCCGATGATGTAAATAATTATAGAGGAATAACACGTGTAAGCTGTTTATCGAAAGTCGCGCCATCGCAAATCCTCACACGTTCTTCACAAAGGCCAATTGGATAAACGCATATTTAACGCTGTATAAAAAAAAATCTGGAGACAAAATAATGTTGCTTTTGCCCCCTGCCTGTTATCATTTGTGGAAGCTGTAAGCACATTCTGGTTGAATTTTGTTCAGAGGTAACTAACCCCATATTATCCTACCTTACGCCCGACCACTTGGGACACATCAAAGTTGAAATAATAAAATTGTATGTTATTTGTTTCTCAAGGACGAGTATATATACCAAGTTAAATGCAAACATATAAAAAATAATACAGTGTATTATATTTGTATCGGGCTGGGATCTAGGGGAAACCCAAAAGCTCAAAAATGTTTGTTCCTCCCCGATACAGCGTGTGTAATTAATTCTTAGGGTTAGAGTCCCTTTATCATTAAAGCCACGAGAAGAAAGATATTCCAGTCAGCACATTATCACACATACGAACGCACGTACGTACGCACGCACGCATGCACGCATGCACGCACGCTCACACGCACACACACACACACACACACATAAATCATTACAATAGGACAAAACATATATAAAACAAAATATAGATATTACCTCCTTTTATGTAAAGATTACTTCCCTTTATGTTTTTTAGAATTTGTTTAGTGTATTTGACTATTTAAAGCCCCATCCCCCGGGCCCCACGGGTGACGTAAGAGCAAAAAACGTATAATGTTTCCATTGAAATAACATTCCATTTGAGAGATAACGGGTAAATAAAAAAAATGACCCCATATTACAGGCCCCAACTCCCTGCAGACGTCCAAGTTTGAAATAATATAATCAAATCGTTTGATATGTTGTTTATCTTTCATAGACGAGTATATAGGTTATGCGCAAAGAATTAGGAAAATGACGGTGTAATTAAATTTAAACTATTGACCGCCAAAAAATGTTCTCTTGCTTCACCGTTATCATGTAGGGAAATAATCCACTAAGTTTGGTTGAATTCCGATCAGTGGTTAAAGAGGAGATGCAGTAACGGACGTATGAACGGACGGACGGACGGACGGACAGATGGACGAACGGAGGCGATTTTAATATCCCCTGGCTTTTTCAAAGCGTGGAGGATAATAAAGTGCTGTAATAAAACTGTAATGAGTCAGAAATTTATGTATAGCATATACCTTGTATCACCTTACTTATCGCTTTCTGTATGTAACATCTAGAGGCGTAGATAGTGCATACATTGTGACCGTCTATTACATGTTAAACCTATTATGTTAATAGGTTCTGAGGGAATTATCCACCATTTGAAATTTTAGGAAGGATTTTGGTTAAACATATTTGTAATTTGACGAGTACATTATCGTTTATAAGTTTATGTTAGTTATTTTGATTTGGACTTATTTTCTGGAAGGTTAGAAACATCTACTTAGGTTAAACTAGAACTATCACTGAAGGTGATGATTACCCCCGCTTTGTTGCAATAGCCAATGATGGGCAAAATCAAGAATAATAAATGTCTACAATATTTTGATGTGAAAGAAATTCTAAGTAAAACAAAGGTCCATAATTCTGTAAAAAGAATTGCATAATCGAAAAACCATTAATGCAGAGACACATCATATCATCACGTGTCAACTGTAGGTCAGGTATAATAACAATTCATGAACAGTGGTAAATTGAAAGCCACAAGATGTTCAAAATGGAGTGAAAAATTCTAAGTCAAACAAATGGCTATAATTCTGTAATAAATTAGGCAATCAATGATGGGTGATGTACAGGAACATAATGTAATCAGTTGTTATGTGTACATGACGGAGATATGCAAGTATAAAGAGAAAGTGTTACGCGACGCGACGAGACGTGACGCGACGCGACGGAACAAAATCGTGTTACGTCATGAGACGCGACGCGACGGGACGTTACGGACATCAGGGTGATTCCTATATAGCCCCCACTTGAAAGCGGGGATATGAAAAGAGAATCCAATCTTTAATCTGGCATAACCGCCATTACGTATTGGCATAACACAAAGCATCAGTCGAATATTCACAAATAGGGCATAACATATAACATAACACAACGTAACGTAACGTAACGTACCGTACCGTACAGTAACATAGTGTAACGTAACATAACATAACATTAAATAAACATAACACGGTAACACGGTCTGTATGCTAATATGTCTTTTGCCAGCTGAAAGTCATCTAACAATGTTCAGAGATGTATATATTTATAAGGTTACTGCGTTCATTCGGATAACTTCATTTCCAGGTTAATGCCTATGCAGTTATTACAAACTTAAGTACCCTGTTATGTAGCTGGTGAATTAAAGTCTGCAATTTATTGTTTTGTCGAAAACGTTTATCTAGAGCAAATACCTATTTCTGATATTCTCACGTTTAAATAAAGAACCTCTGTTTTTTTATCATGTTATAAAACAAGATGCTTCAAAGATAACAATTACAATAAAAAAACACTACAAAATGCTTAAAGCTGTACGCGCAATACTTTAAATGGCACTAACTCATGAATCTGAATGCGTTTCGCGTGAATCACGCATCGTTTATTTGCATCTACTGAATGTAACATGTTAAGGTATGTTCAACTCGTTTAAGTGTTTTTCATCTTTAAAAAAATGGAACTAAATATACCAAGTTTCTCAAGAAGCTCCAACAGTTCAGTTATGAGAACGTCAGACGACTGTAAAACAGAAGGGACTTCGCTTTGAGTACCGAGACTTTCTAGAACAATATACTCTGTATGAATAAAATCTACAAAAAAAAGCACCTATGTACCATGTATCAATAATTTCTACACAGGTCGTACATTCATCAAAACATTTCTACCAAGTCGTACAATTTACAATAAGGTCGTAAGTTTACCTTTAATTTCCTCAAGAAAATATCTTTAAGCTATATTTGCGAGTTATGCAAATGGAAATAAAGACACTCTCATAAAGCGGCATGCCCTTTAAATATGGATAGCGTAGCTTTAAAATGGTTTAGTTTTTGTAGTAAAAAAGCACCTGAGGAAAACATTATATGGGACGCTCATGTGCGTGTTGTGCCAAATAGCATTAAAGACCAGAGCAGAGCAAAACTATTTATACATCTTGGCATAGATATGCAGTAAGAGGTCATTTCACAAAACAGCATAATAATATATTGCAAAATGTGACAAAAGAAAAGGAGAAAATGTAATTTGAGAAATAACTTTGTTCCTGTAAATGCATAACATATATACGCCACATTTAAGTGTTAGAGTGTTATTAAAAATTGACACACAGCCAGCAGAGTGTTTCAACTTGGAATATTTATAAACTTGTAAGTAGCAGGATTGCTCAGTCTCAAAATACTTTCAGATGTCGAGATGGTGATAAGGAATTGTACAGCATGTTCGATGTTCGGTTGTCTAATCAGGGAATGTCTTTTATTTGAGAAGCACTTGCCTTATAACAGACCTTTCTAACTTAAACAGTAAACGTAAACGGAAAGCTTACTTCGGAAATAAAAGAGGGGTTTTCTCAAATCATACACAGTTATAATAACAAATGGATTTAAGCAGCTAAGGAAAAAATAAATAAAATGAAGTTGACACTTAAGTTATCGAACTTCCAAGGGAAAATCGAGATACTTTTTCAGGCGCCGACGAAAACAACCTCGATGATGACGCCTTCAACACTTGGTTACATTTTACAGTTAAAGTTTTTCTGGATATATTGATCTCCGTCAAAGGTATTGCTGTGACTATTGGTATTTGCATTGCATGGGGGTAATAACTGATCCGTTGACTAAGCCTCAACCCACCAGCGACCTTGAACTCGACTTTAAAGACAAAATAATTTGACTTTTTTCTATTATTAGTTGAATATATAATATATATTTCCAATACTATCAAGTATACTGCTATGACACTTGCTATGGGAATTGAATGTGGTAAGACTTAACCCTCTTACTAAGTTCCATCCTACCAATGCCCTTGACTTTAAAGACGAAAGTACCAAGGCAATTTTCAGGGTGTTTGGTTAAATGTTATTGTATACATCTCAACTACAGCCAAAGGTATTGCAATAAAAAGTTATAAGTACATTGTCTGGGGTAATACATAACCCTCTGACTCAGCCCCCATTCCACCAGTGACCTTGACCTTGATTTTGACTTTATAGCCAAAAGAGCATAGGCAATGTTAAAGGATTTCTATATTTTAGTTAAAGTTGTTTTAATGAATATATCTCAAATACCATCATATATATTGGCATGCAACTTGCTATGTACATTGAATGGGTTAAGATCTTACCGCATGTCTAAGCCTCACCCTACCAGTGACATTGACTTTAAAAACATAAGGACATAGGCAATTTTGGTTAACTGTTTTAATGGTATATACATCAACTGCCGTCAGCGGTATTGCTATTGACTCTGTAAGTACAGTCACTGGTGTAAGACATAACCCTCTTACTAAGCCCAATACCAACAGTGACATTGACCTCGACCTTAAAGACAAAACATTTAGGCGTTTTTTTCTCCATATTTAATTGAAATCCCAAAGGTATTGGTTTGACATTAAATGCAAACATTCACTTTGATTGCCTTTAAACTTCATACCACATATATGATCTTGACCTTTACTCTACACTTAATAAGACGTACGCATTGTTGTTTTCCCTTTTTAAAATAAATACTCTCCAGTGGTATTCTTGTTCTCTATAACATACACACCTATACCGCTCCCCCTAACCACCCAAACCATCCGTGTAAATGAACAAGAACCCGGAATACAAGATAGTCCGTTTTTGTGGCCTGATGAATATGTTTTGCTTGGGACAATATTTATTCCAGTAGGCATCCTCTTATGATCCCCTTATCACACAACAAATACGTGTAAACAGCCAGAAAAGGAAGTGTCGGTGTTGCACGCCAATTACGAATACTCGATAATTCCGAATTATCGACACGCCATTTGCGAATTCGTAATTGGAGGGTCCATTTACGAATTAATTTCAAATAACGTTTTTTCAAGATACATGTGATTAACATTATAAAAAAAGAACAGTATTTAAACAAAATACAATGTATAATTACATTTTAAACTGGAAAAACACAATCAACAGAGGAAATGTGTTAATTTCGTCGCAACGTTTTTCGGGCGTTTTTGCAGGCATTCTGTGTTGTTTTACTGCATAAGATCGGTGTTGTACGTCACAATGATCGATTTCATAGCTCTACATACTCTTTATATTGTATATCCATGTCGATTTCTTATTTTCTTATTTAAACTCTTTATTTACCTTATCATTTCATAAATAAAATTGTAATAAATCGGGTCATGTGTTTGAACACAGACATATTTGTTATTAGGTCTGTGGTTTGAACTGGGACAGTAGATATACTATATATTATTAAAGTCCTGGTATGAATATCATGTTTCCATATAATGGTCATTAAAATATCAACAGGGACATCTCAAATGTGTGTACCGTGATATTACCGAGTAGAGAGTTCGTCTACATTCAAGTTCGTCTACTTTATGTTATAAAAAAGATGAATGAATTATGTTTGTTTAAATCAGTAATACCATACATGACCTCTGGTCAAAAATAAATTAATTCTTATCACACACCCTGTCGCCAAATTCAATTGATTCTGTTTGTAGTTTTTCTTGCAAATATATTTAGCGATTTAAAAATAAAATGACAGAAATGTCAGTTGCATGCTCGCTCGTCTCCATCTATGCACTTGTGTTTAACAAAAGTATTGGAACACGTCAAAGCACCATGCAGTATACAAGTTTATACTTATATCCATGTCAGTACGCACCAATAAGGTCTATGGTTAATGCCGTTCAGTCATTGTACTTAATGACGGTGTCTATTTGGGTCCCGGGTCGTTTCGCCCACAATCCCGTTCGCATACCATGTTGTTTCGCCCATCGGTCGTTTCGCACATAGTCGTTTCGTCCATCAAAGTCGTTTCGCCCACCATTTATCATATTTTTGTTGTAATAACGGAAAATTAGTAAATATAATCACAATTAATTGCTTTGGGTAATTGTTGCTTTATTCTGTGACATTTTGACACATTTTTGGTGCCTTTTTTATTTATTTTTTTTGTTTTATTTTTTTCTCAAGCAAAATATTGTGCAATACATATAAATCGTAATTGCATACAACATAACTAGTCTAATCGTATGTTATTGCCGCCTGGTTGCCATCAACATCTGACGGAGCATACTGACGGGGCAGCCTCTCAATAACTGAGCTGTGGTTATTTTATCGTCGGAATATCTGCTCCACAACTTCTTGATGCCTTCCTCGAGCTTGGTGTATCTTGTTCTGGTCTCCCTAGTCAGCAGATTGTCAGTGACTAGACGGGACTGTAGTTCCACGAGCTCTGCCTCCTTTCGCAGGAGAGGGACTAGACGGTAAAACGTTAGCCCGATATGACCGGCTCGTTGGTTTAGCCTGTAGTGCCACCCTGGAAATAAAATAGCAATAATATTTTCAATAAGTCTATAGCAATAATATTTTCAATAAGTTTAATTTAAAACTACGTTTATATCAACGTTCACGAAGATGAAGTAAATGCTTTGCAAATTTCGCTCCACGGACAGCCAAAACAGAAAGAAAAACATACAAATAAGCGTATCTTCAACGTCATTGTTGGTTCTAATGCTGCAGCCAAAAACCGAACATGACCGAACATCGAATACGCGATACCTCATCCACTGTTTGTCGATATAATCAACTAGTTTCTTTAGTGGTTCGATGTTGGCCTGCCCCTTTAACTCGTTGAATGTCGGTGGAATGTGTCTAGTCAGAGGCTCGCTTAATAACAAATTCCTGTCAGATCCTCTATGTATTATACATGTATGTATATATGTGTGTACCTGTTACATTACCTGAAATAAAAATAAATTATTAAATATCTAACATCGGAAATCGGAAATTATACCAAACGAAACAGCTTGTGACATATTAGTACAAAACATATATGTGTATAAATCACAGTATTTGACATACCTTGAAAGTGACATCCATTAACAGCGCTTGGCCTGCTTCAATAGCCGCAGCTGTTACTGCGTCGAGAAAATGAAATGCCGAGCATTTTCCACGCGGATGTGTGACAGTCGCGTGGCATCGCATCTTTTTACTGCGGATACTGCTTGTCCACAGTTCCGACGTTTTGTACGTTTTCTACAACAACAAAAAAACACTCTATTGTCCTCTAAGATATGGATCAGCTCTACAATTTACACAAGTGTAGTCAAGCTTAGCCAATGTCTTATAAGCCTTTTTTCGTCAATAATTCACACGTATAATGAGTCCATTGATCACATGTCTGCCAAGATTAATTGGAAACAAATGCAATATATAAAAAAAAAAATTGTATGAATATAGTGATACCTATACCTTCTAAACTCTGTATCACCACTACAGAGGATGAAAGAAATTATTAATTATCAATCATGGCATTTCTTTGGTTAAAATATTCTTTAATATACTTACCAAATGTATCAGAATTATCGTACTGATTGCTTGCATTAGTTAAATACAAATGTATACACACTTGGGCGACGGTAATGATAGTATTTTGTTTTATCTTACATCAAGAGCAAAAAAGGAGTTTGATGGAAACTTTGACTATGTCAAAACATTGATTTTGATCAGTTGATCAAGGTCGAATGGTAGGTTAAAAAGGAGCTTTTGCTTATTAGTAGACTTTTTCATAGATAAGGAAAATTAATGAAATCAAATATACACAGATAAGAAATAAATACAATTATAAATAGTAAAGGATTTAATTAAATAATTGAAATAAACCATGTTTAACAGTAATTTATGTTGGTAAGGCCATCCTTAAAAATATATTTGTTTGCTGTTTCCCGATCCAGGATTTTATAAGTGGGTAGGTAGGTAAGTGAATTATTTTTTTGCCAAAGACAGTAAAAAAACATAAGAAATTAAAGAAAAATGTACTAAAAACAGCAAAAAAAAAAAAATTGCTAAAAAATTGCTATAAACAGTTTTGGGTAGGGCCCTTTTTGGTGGGTAGGTAGGGAAACAGCAAACCAACAATTTGTTATGGTCGGCCTAACGATAACAGATCTCAATAAAGATAAAGAAAGAAAAATTATATAATGAAGGAAAGAATAAAATGAACAAAGTAAAAAATAAATATATAAAACACAGTATAACCATATAATAATCAGCATAATAATCTGATAAGATCAGCAACGTATAATTCTTTAGGCCCGTGATAATACAAATTGATCCATACATGTCTAAAAATGGTATACGCGTTTAGCAATGTAATATAAATGCAAATTTAATCGTTCACAATCTGGACCACCTACATCAATCCGAGCACCTTTTATCGCATGTTTGCACAACCGGAAATCCTCCACATTAAATCCTTGGTATTGCCAAAGATTGCAGTCAGTCATAATGAGTCCAAGGCGCGAGTTATATAAAATTGTATGACCATTATGCATAGTACAAGTATTGTTTTATTTCGATGTAGCGTCTCCGTTGTCGAATATGGTTAACGACGTTGTGTTGTAAACCTTCGCCTCTCACCGCTGCATGTTTGAATCCCACTGAGAGGTGGGGTACAGTACTGGTTCTACACAGGAAAAGTGCGTGGTCTGCTTCCACCACAAAAAATTGACTGTCATATATAATGTTACATGTTTTGAAAATGACGTAAAACACCATACAAACAAACAAATTATTTTGATGTAAATTGAGAGTAGAATTAAATGAAATGGGATTAAAGGCCAATGTAAGTATGCCAAGTCCCACAAACACAGCATGTAAGAGGTAGGTAATTAGTGTGTCACATAACACTTACTGATAAGGATCAATAATGCTCAGTGGGGTAACTTAAATTAGCTTCTCCTCATTATAGATCACTATGATAAACTATTGTGTTTATTGCTTTCCCCAAATGGTTTAATCCTCATAAGGTCTGTCCAGTATAATAAGCAGTCATAAATCACTATGACCCTCCACTCCGCGTGGTGTCTGTAATTGTTTAATAGACACTGTTTTGGCAAAAGTGTTGATGTGAAAGTTGCAAATATCCGATCATACAATAAAATAATTATATGTTTAGTTTATTAACATGACCTAACAGCTAATTTATTTAGAATTAAACCTTACAAAACATGTAGTAGTAGTAGATCTTAATGTATGTATATATAAGCTTTTATATAATAAATAATGTTTTGTAACATTTAATTTCTAAATACATGTATAAGTAAATATATATTACTTGTACGTTACAGATAATTGTTAAAGCAGCTATCCTGCCAACAACAGTCACATTTTACAAAATATGTAAATAGTTTCTAAACCTTCCGACAATAAGTTATATATATAATTTGCATATTTTGAGAATTCAACAAACTATATAGACATAATATAAACAGCTTTACCCAGACAGGTCAAACCACAAAACTGTAAGTTACCAACTATTCATTCTACACATATTCATTTAGAACAGTCTATTAAATCATTTTAGAATTATTTTATCATTAGAATTTTGTGTTTCTGGGTTTCAAGAACCTCACTATTCAATAACAATAATGAACGTTGTTTAACGGCTCAACAACACAGTATATGTTATTCAGAGCCGCCTCAGAGAGAAGGGAAGGATACAAAGGAATCCGGGAACCGTGCCCTACTCTTATTATCGAATAGATTCCTATGGTTCTTTAACGTGCTCGGAGGATAGACCGATACACGGAACCACCCGGTTTACGTCCACATCCGACGGACGAGGCTAAGGAAAAGTGTCTTGTCCAAGAACACACCGACTACGCAATGTCCAGTAAAACCTCAGTGCTTTTATCAGTGAACCAATCAGAATGCTTCATTCATAATTTCATTTGGTTGCTTCTATCATGACATCACTTTCTGGATAATTATGACATCACGTCATGCTATTAAGCTTAAATAGTAAATGCAAAATATTATTATGTCTTGTGTAGTTTCAGAAGAATATGTTTTAAGTATTTCCTTATTCACAGACAAGTCTATAGTGTAAAACATTTGACCCCTGGGGCAGGGCCAACTGTGACCACAGGGTCACCATTTGAACAAACTTGGTAGAGAACCATAAGACTATAGCAAATGCAATTTAACATTAAGCCTCTGGCTCCTGTAATTTTAGAAAATATTTAAGTTTTCCCTATGTCTAAAATCTTTATATATACATGTATTTAGAAACTTTAGAAAAATTAAAACAAAAGAAAAAATGCAACCAAACAGGAAACAATAATGATTAGACTTTGATCAGAACCTGATCAAACATGAGCTTTCCAAAATGGATGATGTCACGGCGTCACGTGATGTCTTAGATGAGGACACTGATTTGTTTTTCAATAAACTAATTTGGAATATGCAATCAGTTAAAAAATCGAATATTCTAACATCACTGAAGTCATGGCGTCGGGATTCTATTTGACGTTCTGCACAACCAGACCATGAATTCTACTATCTCTGAAAGTTTTGTTCAAATATGATCAAAATATAGAATGTAATAAATGTAAATAACCGACCATTACATCCTCTGACCATTTGCAGTAGAACCTCAGCACTATGCTATAAGGCTGTTAATATTCTAACAATTTGGCGTTATGTGACAAGTTCATGTCGACACCACATTACATCCGGGCAGTTGCGATGCAGCACTATAATAAGGTACTTTTCCCGGTATTTCATTACATCTACTTTTATTTAAAGGAGAGGGGGAAATTCAGAAAATTTGGGGAAAAATAGTCTACTCAACTATCAACGGCAGGAGGAATGGGGACGAATTAAAAAAAAACGTCAATCGAGGGCCCTGTCCGCTGAATAAATAAAAATGCAGAGAGATGCCATGATGGGGGTGTAAACGCTATCAGAATAGACTTCTGGTAAATAGCAAGGATCCTTGTAGTCCTTCGTAAAAATACTTTTGTATATTTCACGTTTCTTGTTATTTTGTTTGATTTTTTACGTTTTTTTCAAAATGCGAATAAATATAAAATAAGAAAAAATAAATATTGCAATGATGATCATGAAGATTAAACGCCAAAAAAACTGCTGAATGACGTCTGGATCCTAGTTACTATTAATAGGCTTGTAGTTGTACATGTTGTAAATGACAAAAAATACAAACGTTCCGAACGCTAGCATGAAAACAAATATAGTGTGATAAAAGACAAGATTATGTTATGTTTTTTTGTTTTCTGTTTTGGCAAGCATCATACTGTATGCAGCAATATTGAACATCAGACAGTAAAAAGAGCAATATAAGATATTTACTGCAGTTTCCCCACCCACTACCCTAATAAATTGTCTCCTATGCAGTTTGTTTTATTATTATTCTGACGTTCTATGTAACTGCATGTTGATGCTCGCCAATACGAAAAATTTCAAAAGAGCATTATTTAAACACGTATTTTAACACACCAACTCGGCAACTGACACTGACGGTCTCGCATTACATCACTCAAAACATATAAATTAACATAAAAAAACAGTCTTTACCACACATATTCACTGGACAGTTACCATCGTCCTACCATTGGTCGTCCTAAGATGATTTGATACACACATGCGAGTAATATCCATAGCAAAACGCCATACTGTGAAGCTTCTGTGACTGCGCATGTCGTTCGTTCTGAATTTGTTGTTGTAGCGTTGATGCTTCTTTCCTCGAAGTACCCTAACCTAAGGTGATTTACTGTTTCTGGTAACATCTTATCATTGAATTAATAATAAAGGAAAGACTGCAAACGGCTAGAATACTATCAAACACGTTTACAAAGATCGTTATACATGGACTTTTCAGATCCTATTCTGTACTGAAATCCGAGCATCACGATTTGTGCTTTCTAACATACTCCTTTTATTCTAGAAGCTTTTTATTTATAAAACAAACCATTTTTATACTAAAATTACGAAAACAACCATTTGTATGTGTTTTTATTTAGCAAAATACAATATATAAGCGTATTCGTAATTGGACCCTCCATTTCGGAATTCGCAATTGGTCGGTTCTTTGCAAATGGCGTAAAACATCGGCAGCTAAACCGTCTGCATCAAAGTTTGTATCGAACATGCTATAGCGGAGATTAAGCAATATACATTATTAGTTCTATTTGGTGCCACTCATGGCATTTCTTATCAAAATTAATGTTGTTAAAATGCGTATTTCTTTGGTAATGAATGTAATCGAAGATGCATATCATTTTGTTTTAGTTTGTCCATGTTTTTGAGATATTAGAATTGAGTGTCACTTCCTAAATACTATTGTCACTGGCGAAATTTACAAATATTTAAATCGTTACTTACTTCTAGCCAGTCTAGTGTATTAAGTAAATTGGCAAAATATGTATATTTAGCGAATTTGAGACGTGTGAGTATAATAGATAATTAACGTGAATTATCGAGATTAACGTAATAGTTATTATGATTGTAAACCATTATTCTAGTGTCTGATATACATAGTGTTTGCCTACTGGCCTTGGACTTATTTTCTCAAGAATTGCTTTTGTTTGAAACCGCCAGTGCGAGGACTGATCGCACGAGTTGCAAAACATAATAAGCTTGACCAAAATGTATATTAATAGTAGTGATATATACTATTCGAAATTGTTTGTTTAAAATAGTTTTTGTAAGTGCTCTTTTGAATCTTTATTCCATGACAATATTATACTTCTTCTTAACGTCAAACCGCCTCAATGTATAGGCGATGGACATTGTATGATGTTTATGCTGAATAAATAAATTGAAATTGAATTGGCAAAGAGAAGAAAACAAGCACGATGAATACATTACTAAATGCACGAACCCCTGTGTTAGTATCGTATTCATAATTTTGAAAAATATCTTTGAGATAGCCCCTCAGATTTCATTGAATTACGGATTACATTTATGTTTACGTTTACGTTTCAGGTCGAAAGGTCTATTAAATAGGTTGTGTTGATTTCCTATTCTGTTTGCGTTACATAACTGATATACTAGTTCTCCGCGGTTTCATTCCATTTATCTGTTTTTTATGAAAAAAACAATGTTCGTCGTTCTAAATTTATAAATTGATATACATTTTGATAATGGGAGTAACTGAAAGTACCTGTATACGTTTTTAAAGTATTTTTTTATTGTTACCTTTTAGAATTGTATTCCAAAGGCCAACCATTCTATTGTTACAGTTATTTAGAGAGGGTTATTTGCGAAGATCGCCATATTACGTATACAAAAATCTGTCTTTTTTACAAAAAGGTTACTTTTCTTAAGAAGTCTCTGTGAACTTTCTCAATAACATATCTACATTTTCGCAACTACAGCGGGATTTCAACAGCCCAGGGGATAACATATTTGACTCTGAATCTGAGATCGTGGGTTCGAGTCTCACTGACGCCACAGGTTTTTTTCGGTGTATTCTTGGGTAAGACACGTCACATGGCCTCGTCCGTCGAATGGGGGGCGTAAACCGGGTGGTCCCGTGTACTGGAGTTGCAATAACATTTCATATTTGTGTAAACAAAATATTTAAAATAATACACGTTAAAACTTCATAGGAAAGGTATTCGGTAGTAAGAACTGGGCAGGTTCAAGATTTCATTGCATTCCCTAATCTCTGGGACAGCTACAAATAACATATAATAGGTTGATGTGCCATTAAATAACAATTACATTCGTAATTTCAGACTTCCATGTGAGAATTAGTACAATAGTGTGATAAGAAAATGATATATTCCCAGCCTATTGTATTAGGGGAATGATGGTGTGGTGTGTGGAAGAGGGGTTGGGGGACCACAATCAACCCCAAACACGCACATAAACGAACAATAATTACAAAGATGAATAAAAGGCAAGATATGACATCATGAACATAACAGGGTTAATAATAGAGCTACCACCTTAACACGTTCAGTGGCAAAAAAGGCCGCAGTTGTGCATACAACCTTACTCTAAACCTATTGTCATCCCAATAAAACGGGACAGTGTAACTAAAGATATCCCCGCCAGATTATATTCTCTTACAAACAAGGCAGCAATAAGAGGCAATATAGGTATAAAACATAACTTATCATGAATATAAAAATCAAAAGCCTAGAAAGCCATAAAGCAAGTATTCAATGAGTTGGCAGAATCCAGACCAACACGAGAATCGTTAAGGGTACGACAAGATTAAAGATAACCATCAAACGCTACCGTTCATTGATGATTTAGGTAGACGTCATCATAGGTCAACAATCTGTCAGGTCATCGCACAATCAAAGAGGAAAACGTAGTGGGAAACTGTAAATGGGTCAACTACTAAACATGCAGTGCGTTGCAAAATGATAGGTTGATAACCTTTTTTTTGATAAACGTTTAACAAGTTTAATCAAGATTGTATGAAAGTGATTATGACCAAGGCTCTAATCACATCACCATAGACGTCATGTTGTGATAGTCCTTGTCACAGGAGAATTCTTAAATTCATACTAGCATTTGTTTACTGCTGAAAAACGGTTGCTCCGAATACAAATCAGAAGTGTTATTATTGACCGGTCCTTTGGGATCATCACGTCCAATCTTTGTGGCTTTAAGATAGAATACCGCTTAAGCCGGCGCTAGAGGTCGTGAGAGGAGTTGCAAATTACATTACTTCTCATGAAAAGACTTAATAAAGCAGAATCTGCAACTTTTCTCTCTTGTTTGTGTTTGTTGATTTCAAGGGATCCCCTTTTGAGTATATCTTAAATTGCGTTTATATTTTAAAGTAGACCAGGGTTACGATAATACAATTTTGCAAAGTTTTTTTGAAGTTTAAGGTAACGGTAGCCGTGTGGGAGTATCTTCTTAGTTATAAAAAAATTACGAATATTAAAGTCCTCAACACGACTACAAGCTCTATAAAAACGAATAATAAATACTGATAAGGAGTAGCTCGGGGAACATTCCCATCTAAGTCTGGATAATTAACAATATAAAAATCTCTCGTGTCATAGATTGTACTAATTATTTCACCATTTTCAATAGAGAGATGTAAATCAAGAAAAAAAGCAACATTATCAGAAATGTTAGCTTTGTTGAGTTGAAGTTCTTTAGGACAGATCATAGCTGGCTCATGCAACATACACCTCACAGTACAAAGCAATGTACATAAATATGATTATATTTTGTCTTTATCGAATTATTGCGGTATTTTTTTTTTATTGTTTTTGAAGAATGCCGATTTCTAAATGTTGGTTACAGAAAAAAGATCGTGCTCTAATTAAACATTGGTAAGAAACAATATTTATTTTGAACATAAGATAATCGTCAGGAAAAATAAACAATACAAATGAAATGCGACAACACAGTAACATAACATAAAATGGGTCAATACCTTTCTCGATTATTTTATATAACCACCCTTCTTCGTGCTCCATGTCCTAATACCAGTCGATATCTAACTCTTTCATGTTCTATAACTATTGCATATTAATGCATATACTGAACTCATATATACTAAAGGAAAAAAGAAACGCAACTCTGTATTAATAGTCAAATATCTTGTTGTGCATCAAATATCTTGACGTGCATGTAACTAAAAACTATCATTTTTATTTCAGTACACAGTATTACGGTCTTATATTAATATTCCGCTAGTGGTATGTGAATCGGAGTGTCAGATACGCGTGCATAAGCGAAACCAAGCGTTAAGAAGCAAATACTAACAACGTATTCGGTAAGAAATGGTTCAGGCACGTATTCGATTGTTAGGAGGAACCATTATGTTCACGGTGGTTTCACGACGGTTTCATGGCGGTTTTTGCTGGGGTGCCGAAGTGCTGACACACGACACAAATACGCATCATCCTGACTTGAATCCGTGTTTAGGACGGATTTTGGTCAGTACGGTCTCTCGCAAACGTTGAAATAGTCGTGTTATAGTGCATTATGCACGCAAAGATGGACAGACACCATACGCTTTGAAATTCCGTTCAACAGCTATCTGATGGTATCTTCACCTCTTTACGTAAACGTAGCATAAATAAAACCTTACTTGAGTTGACAAAAAAGCTGGATTCTTGATAAGTGATGTCGTGCAACATCATTAACACAAACAGTGACATGTGTTCCGGAGTACATATGCCCCGACCCGTGCATCACGTGTATCTGTTAAATTTTGTATTTAATGCTTTACTTAAGAATACTTTTCAAAAGTGACTAATTACCAAAAGATTATTTGAAGAAATAACACTTCTCAGATACTGTCCTAAAATGTTGCGTTTATTTTTTCTTTAAGTTTATATATAATATACATACAACTCCATATCCTGTTGTATTTAATAACAAATATGTTTAATTTTCATAAATGTTGTAGTGTGAAATACAACATCTACTGAATAACATGGACAAGTCAATGGCTGTTGACAAGATAAACGATTCTCCAAAATGGCGACAGAAATGCGTGGATATATTCAGACAAAACTTGCTGGTGACTTTAACACTTGTAGGAGTTACTGTCGGCTTTATTGTCGGATTCACTGTATCCCCGGTAAACCCATCCGCCAGTGCGCTAATGTGGCTTGGCAAGTACATTTTTAAACATGTTGTTTTTAGTTATTGAAATTAAAACTATTGTATTCTTTTAAGAATTGAAACATTTGCTATAGAATGCCGAACTCGGTTGGTTGATTCCCTTTAAACGGAAACAAGACTAGCTATCTTTCGAACATTTTGACTCACCATTACCATTGTCGTTTTACTAATACCTGTAATGGTTTCATTTCCGAAGTTTTTAAAGGGAGGCTAAGCAATACACCAAACTGTAAAATTGGCCCATCGATTTATAAAGCCAGTATCATTTTGACTTTAATCCTGCTAACATATAATTAAATGAAAAGGGCATGTAAACTGAAGATATTTTTCTTACAGGTATGCCTGGGGAGCTGTACATCCGTATGCTGAAAATGATGATAGTTCCTTTGGTGGTTTGTAGTGTCATATCAGGTATAGTGTGAATCTATAAATCTAACTCAGTGCCTCCCTTGGTAAACGATTTCCATTTTGTTTGTGTCAGGCCAAACTAATAAGATGTTAAGTAAGCTTATACTGGGTGCGCAGTATTAACAAATGCAATACCATGTATATGATGTGTCCCATTGATATTTTATAAAAGTAACAAGACATACTTTTAAAAAAGATAAACATAAATAAATAGTACAATTAAATAAACTAAATACCCATCCTATTGAGATTACCAGTTACTCTTAAATACTAAACGTTAACATCTCAACAATTATAAAAAGTAAACGTATTATAATACAAAAAGGTAAAATATGACAATACCTTAAACGATAGATTTAAATGTAATCTTGGGGCACGGCAAAGAGGATCACTGTCTCCTTTTCTTTTTACAAAGTATTTAAATATTCAAATGAATTGAGTGTGTATATATATAGGAACGATCAAGCTGTTTTACTGTTGTACGCGGATGATATTGTAATCTTTGCCAAAGCTTCTGAAGAGTTACAGATACTTAATGAATGTTGTAACAAATGAAAGTTTGAAGTAATACATTTACAACAAAAGTTTTAGTTTTTAGAAAGGGGATTTCTGTTTGAAATTTAGAAAAAAAATTGACACGATCAAAGAAGATATTGTTAGTAAGTTCTCATAGTTGGAGGATCTGTTGGACATTGTGTAATAACATGATATAGTACTAAATATACTAAACAAATAAAATAACTGTATGTATTTTCATTTGTTAAGGTACTGCGGCTATGGATCCGCGGTCAAACGGCAAGATTAGTTTGGTGTGTCTTACATTCATTATGGTCACCAACGGATTGCCCGCCATTCTTGGAGCTGTGCTTTGTCTTATCATTAAACCAGGTAGGTAAATAGTTTGCAAACTTAGGTATAAATGTCGAACATAAGGTGTAGCTTTCACAGAACACAGTCAACCAAATACACGCATTAAAACAAAAACAAGTACAATTATAGTAAGAAACAAGGCATGTGACATCACCAACACAAACGGGTTGACAATAGGGCTACCACCTTGGAACAGTAAGTGGCAAAAGGTCGCTTGGGGTTCAAAGTCGACTTCCCTTCGAAACAGCTTGCGGAATTTTAGCAAAACTTACTATAATTTTGTATATACTGAAACGCAAAAGAAACGCATATTGTATATGGAGTAATTTAATAAGAAAACATAATAAAATAATAATTTTATATAGTTATAATGAAAATTCCATATTCTTAGGTCAAACTTAACAAAATCACAAAAATTAATTTCATATCACAGCCAAAAAATGCTAATTCGTCTTGAAGTGGACTAAGCAGTGCAAAAGCGATCTCTCAGATGCCGGGTCCTAATGAAGTTGTCCTGTCGGACGGTTGTTGCTCGCGGTCTATCGGCACGTGGTAAAGGTTCTGTGAGCTGGAACCGCTCCCAAAGTCTCGTAATTGTAGACTGATGGCAGTTAAAATGGCGAGCGACATCTTGCTGTTTTCTTCCAGCATGGAGCATACCGACGGCTTGGTTTCGTTGCCATGGCAACAGAACTGGCATTGTTTTTTTGTTTTTATGTCTTTTTACAGTGTGCACTGATCGCTATAATCCGACGTACTGACTGGTTCGATAACACCTGTGCGATATAGCGCACGGGGCCCTCTTGTACCATTTTAACAGTATGAAGTGAATCGTCACGAATCATTCATTTTATCGGGTAAATGTGCTAATTAGTTTTGGAATACGATTAGCAATCCGAAAATATACTTTTAATTAATTATTTGTGTTCTGGGGGAAGCAATTCAAATATATAAAATATGCGTTTCTTTTGCGTTTCAGTATATTAATGGAAGAACTTTTATATTGATTTCGCCATGTAGAATAGACACATCCATGCACCAACGCTAAAACGTTAAAAAAAAGTATGAAAGGAGAAATTTGGAAATCATCGAACAAAATATTGCAGTCTCGGTTTGATTGAGACTGTTCATGAACGGTAGTGAAAAGTGATTACTATTGTTCACGCCCTCTAGCCCCGAATTGAGCTGAACTCAATATTTAAATGTCAATAGTACTTACATTTGAGCCATCCTGACGATATGAATGTGACGGTGAACATGGAACCTTCAATGAGGTATTTTCACACCATTCCATTGCCAGCAATTTCTAACAAAACGCTTTGCCCTAAACGATAAAAAACAATGGGTGAAATAAAAACAAAATGGAATTTAGCAGGAAGCAGACATTATGAAGCCTGCGTATCACATGTAATAGCCAAAGACTAAACGTGCTTTATAATGTAGAAAAAATGACCTATAGTTCGCACGTGTTAGCGTAGTCTTGCTCAAATCAAAAAAACGTTTCACTAACGTAGAATATGAACGACTTGCAGATTGCTGTTAACGTCGTTAATGTGGACTTCATGATTAATGATTGCAAAATGAGGTTGATGTATGCGAGATAAGCCCGTGCAATCATGAACAGAAATACTGAATTATATACAAAGGTAACTCTATGCGATTTGTGCTGTTTAGTATGAAATTTAGAAATCGCCGAATACGATAAATATAAAATATATTGCAGTCTCGGTAAACCTTTATTTTCAGGATTAACGTAGACGTCATCATAAGGTTCACAATATGCCCGGTCATCGTACGATCAAAGAGGAAAACTTAGTAGGGTGGCTATAATAGTCGTATTTAAAATAGCCATGACTGTAAGCAAAAATGAAGTAAATAAGGAAGTGTCAACCATCTCCACAAAAACCATGAAGCCCATGCAAGCTCATAATATTATGTTTATGTGTCTTTTCACTGACGCTGACATATAATTTCTTTTCCTAGGGCCTGAATGGTCCGAGGGCTTTAGCCCGAGGTCCATGCACTAGATATCTTCAAACAGAAAATACTCGTTTAAACTGCCGATATAGATGTCAGTGTAGATAGCGTCGTCTAAACCCCAAGAACATAGTTAAACTCACTGATAATGGCTCACCTAATGCATTAATGGTGCGAGGTCCATGCACTAGGTGTGCCGTTATCGACAAAAGGCACACCAAGGCCGTATATTTGCACTTTTATTACATACATTACTATAAATGGAGAAGGAAAAGAACATTAGATCAGTTTCTATGTGTAGTCAATGGTGAAGACATCTGTGAGATTAACTATGTTTTTGGATTTTAGGCGACGGTATCTACATTGACATCTATATCAGCAGTTTAAACTATTATTTTCTGTTTGTGGACAATTGTAAATACATCAGCGCGTTTAATAATGTTCTGGCGTTTTAGGCGACGTTATCTATAATGGTGTTTATATCAGTAGTATAAACAATTATATTCTGTTCGCAGACAGTGTTTAGGACATCAACCAGTTTAACTATGTTCTGTGGTTTTAGGCGACGGTATCTATAGTGGTGTCTATATCAGTAGTATAAACGATTATTTTCTGTTCGCAGACAGTTTTAGGACATCAGCAAGTTTAACTATGTTCTGGGGTTTTAGGCGACGGTATCTGCAGCGGTGTCTATATCAGTAGTTTAAACGATTATGTTCTGTTCGCAGCCAGTGTTGAGGATATCAGTAAGTTTAAAAGCAATTTTGATTGTAGGATGGTATTGACATTGTTACGAACATAAGCACATTTAACTGTTTCTTTTTAAGGTGATGGTATCGACAGTGGTGTGGATATTAGCAAATTTAATCGTGACGTTATGGAGACTGAAGATATATTTGCTGATCTATTAAGGTAAAGTTAATGCCCAATGGTAATACATAGGGAAAAGGAGATACATTGGAAGCACCGAACATAAGCACGAGAAAAGCATACTATATTTATTGAGTATATTCGTCTTATTGAGAGGTAATATATGCTGCATCACCACTCACATACCCTAGCACCGGCTTATGAGGGTATTCTACTTTGATACCATAGCAGTTGTGCTCGAAGATCCAAAGGACCAGTTATGACACTACTGATTCGTTGTCTGTGCAAATGACTGACTTCGGTAATGTTTTTATAAATTTTCTGGATTGTTTTGCACTAAATGCACCACACGAGTTTCTAGAAAACATTATTTGAAAGAGTTAAGCTAGGCAACGTAATGCAATTTTGCTTTCCCAAAATAAATTGTAATTGTGTTAACAGATGTACGCTTGTGTACAGTATACTACATATGGCTTATAGGTTGTGTCCCGAAGGCAAGCAGAGCTTAATGGATGGTGCGTTTCCCAATTGTCGTTGTCTGTCGTCAATGTTCGTCCGTCGTCCGTCCATTAACTTTTGCATCATTAAAACGATAGTGTCTTCATATTTCTTCTGATCTTTACCAATCTTGGTCGGATTTTGATATCAATGAAAGCTCGGAGCAGTAAGCAAACCACTAAGATTGGACCAGTTGCACCGTAATTATGACCCTTGATTTATTAAATTTTAGAGCATACAATCCTAGTTTTTCCTTACTTGATTTCAACCAAATGTGTCTTGATGTTTATCAATGAGTTAAAATTATTTAAAAAAGGAAAAAAACGTACACATGCCCTCTAGGGCATCTTATTTATTAAACCGAATTAATTCTTTCAGAATGACTTTTTATAAATATCAAAATGTGAAATAGTTATTATATAATTTCCATATTTATTACATTTCAGAAACATAATACCAGATAATTTAGTTGCGTCGTGTTTTCAGCAGGTAAATCTCTATGATCATTGATGTAAAATAGGTCCTAAAGCGCATTGTATACGATCAACCATTTATAGGTCAGATACGACTATCGATTTGGGGCTTCCGATTGGTTGAAAAAATATAGGGTCTATTATGACATATAGTCAGATTGTAAGGTAGATTCTGATTGGATTAAATTACCCAAATCATAACAAATCACCAAAAGAAACATCAAGATAATATCTTTCCATCATAAAACATGTTCATTTAGGATATTTTGATTGAAATTTGCACTTCGTAAGATCCTTGGTCATGATCACTTTCATACTATCTTTGTTAAACTTGATAAAAGGTTTACCAAAAGAGGTTACGACCCTATAATTTTGCAACGCACTGCATGCTTGGTGGTGAACCCATTTACAGTTCGCCACTATGCTTTTCCCTTTAATTGTGCGATGACTGGACAGGATGTGGACCCTATGATGACGTCTACCTAAAGCCCAAAAGGACGGTGACGTTTGATGTTTGTCTGCAATCTTGTCTTGTCGTGCCCTCAATGGTTTATTTCCGTGTCGCTCTTACTTCTGCCAAGTCACTGAGTACCTTCTTTTTGGCTTTCTAGGCTATTGTTTTGTTTGCATTTATATGTACACGAGCATCTTTGTGTTTTACTTTTACTGTCCCGTTTTATTGGGATGACAGTAGGGTAAGTGTGAGGTTTGGTGCACCCTAGAGCCTGGTTTAAACCCCCAGCGGCCTTTTTTGCCACTGACCGTTCAAAGGCGGTAGCCCTATTGGCAACCCTTTTTTGTGTTTGTGACGTCATATGCCTTTATTAATATTGCGATTCATGTTTGTCTTTTTGCGTGTTTTGGGTTTACTGTGTTCTGTGAAAGCTGCATTTCCTGTTCAACTTTTATACTTATTTGTATTGATAAAATTTTACTGAAGGTATATTTACAAAAAGTACAATTTATTTACTGCCACTCTGGTGGGGGATGGGGGAGAGGTTGGAGGGGGGCCAAGCTTTAGTGAACTATTAGTGGGTGAAAACATTACAATATACCCAATTATTTGGTCATTTTTGAGTGTATCTAAGATAGGTCTTTAAGAAAATGTAGTTCCCCTGGAAGAAGCAACAAACACAAACAAGAGACAAAAGTATTTGAGTCTGTTCAGGATAGGAAATATAAAGTGCAACACCTATCACGCCCACTATGACCGGCTTAAGTGGTACTCTAGATTAAAGCAAAGATTAGGCTTGATGATCCCAAAGGACCAGTAAGACTTTAAACATATCATGTAAGATATAGAAGCCTGTTTAAAACCCCGGCGGCCTGTTTGCCACTTACAGTACCTTGGCGATATCTTCATGTTTGTAATGTCTCGTACAAACATGTTCATACACAAATGTACGAGTATGCATAATAAGTTTGATTTAATGTTTACTATCCATGCAAGTGGTTATTTTAAAGTGTTTTTGGTTAACTGCGTTATGCATGTAAATGGTGCACTCTATTTTTTGCCTATTTTTAAATAATTTTTAGAATATAATCATTTACGTTTTGCTCCTTTATTAAACTTGAGCATTAATCACAAAAAGTATTAGTGATTTTATAATAATGCATACATTAATTGTTATTCCTGTGTGTTTTGAGTGAGAGTTAAAGGCCAGATTTGATTTTTTCTGACATTATTTTAATAGAGAGTTTACTACCCAATAATATGAAACTTATCTTTCACAATAACAGGCTCAGACTAAATATAAATACCGGATTGTCAATGTGGTTACAAGCAATGGGACATTTAACATAACTGAGGATATAAAAGAAATCACCAGCAAATATGTTGGTTCGGCTGACGCAACAAATATTTTAGGTAAGGGTATCTAGGTACGTGAGTGGTACTTTTTGTAAAGCTGTTCCTAAAACACGCGTATATGCATTTAAATGTGTATTATTGTGTTATGTTGTTATAAAATATAACTGATAAAAAAACGTAACAACAAATCATGAAAATATGTCCATTTGATTATAAACTTGGGAACGCATATACCTACAACTGAAGGGTTTGTGCTATTTTGTGATTTTGAAGTTAACGCTGGATATACCATACATGATCGTAACATTTCTAGTCGCTGTTAATACAAATACATGCCTGTCAAAATAGTTGGCCTTTAAATGTTATAAATATAGGTAGGCACGAAATGAAAAAGAGTTTATTAAAAACAAAACATGATTTCATTGAATTGAATTGAATTATATGTTATTGTCGCACCAACAGCTAAGGTCATGTGGCGACTTTGCAGCTTCCACTGGTGGAGGAAGACCCCAGGTGCCCCTCCGAGCAATTTTCATGCACTGGCGGGCACCTGGGAAGAACCACCGACGTCCCACAAGCCAGCTGGATAGCTTAATCATATAAAGATTCCTAGGCCCCTGAGAAAATGATTTCATAATAGCCATAACATTATATTCAAAAGTAGTTTTTTCTTGCTATTGTTCTTGTGCAGTGGATTCCTAAGAGTTATTTGTTGTTTTTGTTTATATAGACGACTGCTAGTTAATAATCTGCATTTAAAATCTTGGTTGCAATAGTAGCTGGCATAGTCTAGTTGGGAATATTCCCGTAACTAAGAATGATTTCAAACGGTATAACGATATTTACGTGTTTTAGGTTTGATTATTGTCAGTGCAGTGTTTGGAGTAACAACAGCAGCGATGAAAGAGAAAGGAGAGCCGTTTCTGAATTTCTTCAGATCTTCGACGGACATCATTATCAAATTACTGAGAGTACTGATATGGTTTGTTCATGTTTGTTTCTGTAAAATTTAAGCACTGTAATTGTTTGGGCAAACATTTTTCTATATTTATATATTGTGTGAAATATGTTAATAACGTCAGTTGTAAATGATCAATTATCATCCTTTTATAATTTTATTGTTTTACCATTTATAAGTGATCGAAATAAATGTCTATTTTACTAAAATTTCTGTGTGGTTTGTTCTTTAAATAAGTGCAATTAAAAACGTATTCTTACACGTTTAAGGTTTGGAAACATCGAAAACAACAGCATATATATAACTTTTATATATAGCTTTATTGCCGCGCAATAGTTCCCTTATTTTCACGTTTTATTGTTAAATTTTAACACATCCATCTTCTAAGCAATGTCTCTGATAATATTGTTTTTTCTTTAGGTCTACACCAGTTGGTGTTTGCAGTTTATGTGCAAAAACAATCTCCGGTACCAGTAATGTAGAAGAAACGTTTAGAAAGCTCGGCCTTTACTTCATGACTGTCATGATCTCACTTGTGATATGGGGGTTCATCATTGTGCCAGTTCTTTTTTACGTCATACGAAGAAAAAATCCTTTCAGATTTATAGCAACATTAATGCCACCGATCATGATTGTCTTTGCCACAGGAAGCACGTAAGTTCATTCTTCAAACATAGTGTAACGTACATGGTACTATTCGGAGTGTTTTGATACTGTCCGTAATATAAGATTCACGTCTTCTTTTAAACTTGGAAACTGTTTAAAGAATTAGCAAAACACCATTAAAAGACAGGACTTTTATAAATGTAAAAGCGCCTATCTTGAAAATGTGAAGTCATCATATTACTATGTATGGCATAGTGATACGTATCGTATGAAGCAAATACATTCAGCAATATTAATTTTAAAAACATATAAACACAGTGTAACGTGTATGCATTGTTTGCATGTTATGGTTTTACGTTCTGTTGCAGTGTTACTTTTCATTTCAAATGATATTGATCAATATGGTGAAATGGCTTGATGACGTCATTAATCCAAGACGGCCGCTTTCAAGACGACCGCATCGGTTAAAGAATAATTTGTTTACACGTTTTAATAATATCTCCTTTATTAGTTGTATTATTTTGATAATTATTTCACCCTTTTCAAATTTTGTAGAGTTGTTTAAAAGTCTTGTTTGAACCACTTACACGAGTCTCAATCACATCATTCATTTACTGTATACAATAAACCAATGGGTAACTCTTTTATCTGTATTACATGTATTACATGTATTATAACTGAAATGCATTAGTTACTGTTCCTTATGCATGTGCACCTTCTGTTGGTTGTATGCTTCCACAAGATACATTTCCCCATTTCAGTGTTATTGCTCTACCAGAGAGTTTTAATAGTCTTGAACATCAGAATGGTGTTGACAAGAGAATATCTAGGTTTGCTGCACCCCTGGCGGCCACCATTGGTCGTTCCGGCAGTGCTGTCTACATCGCCACGTCTTGCATCTTCATCATTCAAATGGTTGACATGGAAACGAACGCTGCCAATGTGATTTTTGTTATGTACGTATTTAAGTTTGACTTAAAGTCAGAGGGTCAAATAAGTATGAATGCTCTCCGTTGCCGTTTGTCGTCCGTTATCCACCTTTTTCTCAAAAGCTGCTGGTCTTTCCTTACCAAACATATCGTGGATGATCCATTGATCAATATGTATTGTACATATTCACAAATAATTTCAACGATACATACATGATTTCCGTTTCTTAAAAATGCTAAAACCTATAAAAGTGTTATTTCAGGAACCAATGAATCGATTTTTGAGAGTATTTTTTCTCCGGAAATGATCTATCCATCATATTTTATCATTGATGTACAAATAAAGTCCCAACAGATAAAGTTCCCCGACCTTTTGCATTTAATGTTATTCATTACTGTCAATTGCAAACTACGTTTCTGTGCATGTTTTAGGTTGAATGTGGTCCTTGAATAGTAGAATTCCTGTTCGACACCTATATCTACTTGTATTATTATATATTATTATACTGTCAATTACAGATTACTGACGTGGATATCGGCGTTGGCCATTCCATCAGTAACAGGTGCAAGCCTAATGACAGTCTTAATACTACTGACTGCACTTAATATTCCGGGCGAGTCGGCAGCCATGTTGTTTGCCTTAGAGTTCTTTTTGTAAGTTGATGGTATCTTGTATCCACGATTTTGGTATCATTTTGTTTTTATAGTATTATAAAATGTGTCGATTTTAATTAATGTTTAAATAAACAATCTATCTAATTGTAACGAATGCACACAAAAACTTAGTTTCACACAAGACGTATTGTTACATAGCACACATTAGTGTATTGTTACATGGTATATACTAGAGTAGTGTTACATTGTACATATGAGGGTATTGTTACATGGCTTACGTTAGTATATTGTTACATGGTATATACTGGAGTATTGTTACATTGTACATATAAGGGTATTGTTGCATGGCACACATTAGTGTATTGTTACATGGTATATACTGTAGTATTGTTACATTGTACATATGAGGGTATTGTTACATGACATACGTTAGTGTTTTGTTACATGGTATATACTGTAGTATTGTTACATTGTACATATGAGGGTATTGTTACATGGCATATATTAGTGTATTGTTACATGGTATATACTGTAGTATTGTTACATTGTACATATGAGGGTATTGTTACATGGCATACGTTAGTGTATTGTTACTTGGTATATACTGGAGTATTGTTACATTGTACATAAGAGGGTATTATTACATGGCATACGTTAGGCTATTGTTACATGGCATGCATTAGGCTATTGTTTCCTTGTATATGGTAGAGTATTGTTACATTGTACATATTATATAAATATTGCATTCCAGCAATATTTATTTTATTATACCGAACAAAAATATTTTTGATTAAATTTCAAATATATGGCGGGAAAAGAAATCACAATAAACTTTTTTTTTATTTGATTTATATTGTTATACCAGTTTTGATTGAAATTAACAAAAAACAAGATTAAGACCTCTTCTTCTATTCACTCTTCTTTGTGTACTCGAAGTGTCTTTGGCTAGTTCCAGGGTGTTCAAATCTTTCTTACCTTACCATAATGTTGAGCAGACAATAAATAATATATTCGTGATCCGGCACCTTTCGTTGTCACCGTCTTAATATAGCGTATGTGTGGTTGAATCATTAAATGTGATCCCACACATATAAACTATAATTGTATTTATGTATGCGTGTTTATGTTAATTGTGCCTCCAGACGAGTGTGTTATGATGCAGAGATACAGTATATCAGCGTGTGTTGCAGAAAGTGAATGCATACGTCTGATTTATGTGTCTCTCATCATAGCTAGGCGCCCTGCCGTAGTTCGTCTGAAGGTTGTCTGTCCTTGGTTGTTCGCAAATATTTCTCCCTATATATATATATATATATATATATAAAAGGGAGATGTCATACGTTACGTTTGATTTGTGTGTCTCTCATCATAGCTAGGCGCACTTTCGTAGACCGTCCGAATGTTGTATATCCTTGGTAGTTCGCAAATATTGTCTCCATATATATATATTATATTTATTTATTTATTTAATGAAAACATATATTTCAAATTCAAATAAATGAATGCCTCTCTATTTAAGACACAACGTATTGATGCCTCTCTATTTCAGAGACCGGTCCAGAAGCGTGGTAAACTTGATAACTCAGCTGACAAGTGCGATTGTTACGGACAGTATGTGTGCCGCCTCGCTCCATAAAACGGCCTCTCAGGACGATATTGATCAAATGATCAAAGAAATGAATGGACAGTGTGAACTGGAAATACAAAGCTACCCGATCATGAAAAATCATGAAATAGATTGTTAACTCTAGACAACACATATGTGACATTTGTCATAAATGTTGAATGATGTCAGATGTAAATGTTCAGAGCAATGAGCTTGTGTTGGGGCTAAAACTACTAATTGCACTGTTACTATATTAACATAGTTTATATATTTGTAATTTTTCTGATGATTTGATATATACTACTCAACGTTTGCTAAGCACCAAGATTTAAATTTGACATTTTACGGTGGCTGGTGTTTGCCAACAGCATAAAACTCAACAATTAATTTTGTTACGATTAATGCATTTTATCATTCTGTATCCAACATATCTATAATTAAAACATATAAAAGACCAAATAAATATCCTTCCTCGGGGTTCAGCAATAAGGCGAAAAAGCTTTGACTAGTATATAATCGACATCTAATAAATTGAGTTGATTTGCTAGTCAGGTGAAAGGGAAGTTCATTATCTTTGGCAGGTAAACGAGATTACCTATGTCCATGTCTGCTGAAAATGTGTCAATGACTACGATTGATAATGGAGTAATATTACAAAATCATATTTTAAAAATATGCAAGTTTTCTTTTAATGACAATACTGGAATAAAATATGATAGTATTTTAGAACTTCATTTCAAATCCCATGAGGTACAAACACGATACGGTAACTAATATGTCTGTAATGTATCTCCAAATCCATAACTGATTCAACATTGATACACAAGTTACGAACATTTCGACTTTGACCTCTACCACCAGTTTGACATTGGCGTTGTGTTTATTTACGACATATTAAAGATAATCTATTATGTATAAAATGAACATGAAGATGAACATGATTGTAAAAGTGGATATAAAAGGCGAAATGCAGCATTCAAGGATCATATTCAATCACAAGCACGATCAGAAACAAACATCATCCACAAAGGAGAATGAAAGGCAAAATATGACATCACAAACATAAAAGGGTTGACCATAGGGAATATCCATGGAACGGCCAGTGGTAAAAAATGCCGCTGGGGGTTTAAACCAGGCTTTAGGATGCATTAAACCTTACTCTTACCCCTATTGTCATCTGTCCGGTCATCACACAATCAAAGAGGAAAGCGTGGTGGCGAATGTAAATGGGTCAACCACTAAACATGCAGTGCGTTTGCAAAATGATAGGGTCAAAACCTCGTTTGATAAACTTTTTAACAAGTTTTATAAAGATTGTATGAAAGTGATCTTACGAAGTTTGTAAATCACATCACCACAGAAGTCAGGTTGTGATAGTCCTTGTTGCAATAAAGTTCTTAAATTGCTTTTATACTTTAAGGACACCTTTCCCAACGCTACTTGGTCATTGAAAAAGCATGGGAAGCTTGAATATTTACAGCCGGCACGCTTCATGGCTGATCAACTCAGGTATATAAATTGAGGCCTGCTCTTAGTTTCTTATTTGTTTAATAATAGACGACCTGAAATAACGTGTTTGCGATATTTTGAAAGAACACAGTAATAACCTAACCACGTTATTTCAACAAAACTTAATTACTGACCGTCGAGGTCACACAAGAGGTAATGCAAATAAAATATATTGTGCATTCTTCATGTTCGTCACAGCTTCTTCGATTAATAATATATTAATGTCACAGCCGTTTCATTTAAGAATATATTACTATCCGAAAACAACTAAAAAAACGCTGTAGTGACCTAATCAAGTTATTTCAACAAAACGTAATCACTGCCCATCGTGGTAAAAAAGTGCCTTCTTCACACAGCCTGTTGTTCGTTTAAGAATATTTTGCTTCCCGAAAATAAATGCCAGGCCGAAATTGAAAACCTATTCCCGAAATAAGGTGTTTGCGATATTTTGAAAGAACACTGTAATAACCTAACCACGTTATTTGAACAAAACTTAATTATTGGCCGTCGAGGTCACACAAGAGGTAATGCAAATAAAATATATTATGCATTTGTCATGTTCGTTACAGCCTAATTATAGATCACTATCCGAAGATAACTGTTTTACGTTAGTTTGATCCGAAAATATCGTGTTTGTGTTATTTTACAAAATACAGTGCAATAACAGAAAACAAGTTATAAATGTTATAAAAACGAAATATATTCACTGCCCATAGTGGTTAGAAAATAGGAAATGCAATCAAAGTAACTTGCATTCGTCACAGCTGTTACAAAGTACTATCCAAAAATAATTGTTTTGCGTTATTTTAAAAAAAACGCTGTAGTGATCTAATCAAGTTATTTCAACAAAACGTAATCACTGCCAATCGTGGTAAAAAAGTGCCTTCTTCACAGCCTGTTGTTCGTTTAAGAATATATGGCTTTCCGAAAATAAATGCCTGGCCGAATATGAAAACCTATTTAATAATAGACGACCTGAAATAACGTGTTTGCGATATTTTGAAAGGAAACTGTAATAATCTAACGTTATTTCAACACAACTTAATTACTGACTGTCGAGGTCAGACAAGAGGTAATGCAAATAAAATATATTGTGCATTGGTAATGTTCGTCACAGCTTCTTCGATTAATAATATATTACTCTCCGAATATAACTGCTTTGAGTTATTTTGAAAAAATATACAGTATATCCGAAAATAACGTGTTTGTGTTATTTTGAAAGAATAGTGTAATAACCATAACACGTTATATATGTTATATAAAAGAAATATATTCACTGCCCATCTTGGTTAGAACAGAGGAAATGCGATCAAAATAACTTGTGTATTCGTCACAGCCGTTTCATTTAAGAATATTTACCTATCCGAAAATAACTTTTTTGCGTTATTTTGAAAGAACGCTGTAATAACCTAAACAAGTTATTTCAAAAAAACTTAATCACTGCCCATCATGGTAGAAAAGAAAATGCATTCGTCACAGCCTGTTGTTCGTTTAAGAATATATTACTATCCGCAAATAACTGCCCGGCCGAATATGAAAACCATATTGATTCACCATTTTCAAAGAAGGTTTATTTTAAAGGACCCCGAAAAAATTGAAAAAAGCTGTAAGAATTATTCAAATGGCATAAAAAATAAGGGCGATATGACCTAATGAATATGTTCAAAGAACATAAATGGAGGCGGCCATTTGTGAATGATGCTATCATAGTGCCATTTTATCATATATGACATTTTAAAAAAATGTCATTTTAAAGCAAAGAAAATCACTTTCAATAAAAAAAGGAAACACGTTATATAGTTTACATCTGTATTTGTAATCAGTTTGAAGTGAGTCTCTTTGCTTTAAAAGTAAAATAGACAGATAGACGACGTGTGTATAATCTCATAATATTATGATTCATGACAATGATATTTTAAATCTGTCATAATAAACTCATTTTACGTTGATACTAATTAACGTATATAAAACACGGAGGTTTAACTTACCAATACACTAATGTACATTATATTTACTATATAAAGCGACTGTCTCTCTCTCTCTCTCTCTCTCTTAATTTAAACAGTCTACGACCAACATGTATAATACGGATTTAAACAGTAGAAAACGAAAATCAGTAAGGTGTGAGAAAAAACCCGTGACTAATGTACAAACTGGGTATGTCGCTACCACGAGACATGTCCTACCAACCCCCGCTACCCATTTCAATTTGCATGCAATTATTAAATTTAAATTAAGGGGAATAAGCGATTCAGGAAATTTGATTGAGTCAGTCGCTGTTAAAAAATGTATAGCAAACAATAAGGAAACCAAAATAAGGTAATCCCGTTATTTTCATATTATGATCAAAGGGCGACAGCAGTTGGTTCTTTACGAAAATAACGCATTTAAGTTATTAAGAAAATAACGCGTACACGTTACACCCCTGACTGGTATATCATTGCTATATTGAGGGTAAGAATAGCTTAATAACACTTTGTAATTTACTTTAATGAAGAAATATATGTTCATCATTTAGCTTTTGAATACAAAACGTATCTGGTATTTCTTAATTGTTTTCAGACCAAAAATCAGAGCACAACACAATAAATATACAACATTATTTAATGTGTTATTATGTGTACTGGTCACAAATGCTTTATTGGGTGGGCTTCATAATCTGAAGAAAAATTGAATATTACACTTTGCTCATGAAATTGTATGGCTAACAGTGATTTACAATTACTTATAGAAATTCTCTCCCCCCCCCCTCCCCCTTCCCCCACCACCCCCAAATACAATAGGCTCGAAATATGTCCTTAAAAGTAGATCCTGATTACGATAATACAAATTTGCAAAGTTTTTCGCAGTTTAAGTTAACGGTAGCCCTGCAGGAGTAGTTGTTTTAGTTATACATTACGAATATTAAAGTCCTCAACACAACTACAAGTTCTAGACAAACGAATTAGTTGGGAAACATACACCCTGTAATAAGTAGCTCGGGAACATCCCCATCTAAGTGGAGATAATTAACAATATCAAAATTAAAATCATTTCACTTGTCATAGATTTAACTAATTATTTCACCATTTTCAATAGACAGATGTAAATCAAGAAAAGACGCGACAGTATCAGAAATGTTAGCTTTGTTGAGTTGAAGTTCTTTAGGATAGATAGTATTAACCATAGTAGAAAAGAAAGAATTATCAAAATTCAATATGTCATCCAGATACCGAGAGGTGTCTTTAAAGGCTTCAATTGTATTTGCCTGAATATCGGATGAAAGACTCAACATGAAATCTCTTTCATAGCAATACAAGAACAAATTTGCGGCAATAGGTGCACAGTTCGTGCCCATGGGGATACCAACAATTTGTCTATAAACTGTAGTAACATACCTGACTTCAATATCCTTCTATAGTAATGCACAAGCCATATTTTCACCATTCGTTCTTTTGATACTAATACCTAAGAATGACAAAACATATTCAAATATGTATTTGAAATTTTGTTCTCTCGTTTAGTACAAGAGAACTCCAAAAAATGACGTAAAACCCATTATGCCGTACAGTATTGCACCATTTTGGTGGAAACTTTCGAGCCACAGCTGATCTCCAATATTCACTGTAATGATTGCGGTGTTAGCGCCCTGAAGGTCTTGGTTGTTGTGAAACGGATCCGAGACCCCAGCATTATGTTTTTCTCCATTGTTCATCAGTTCAAACCACACTTGACCCGATGAGTAATCGTGAGCAAAATGATACACAAACATATATACCTGTAATGTAACAACTTCTTTTAACAAACAGTTGTGAACTACATTTTTGTATAAAACAATGACATATATATCAAAAATACATTAAGTGTACGTTGCTGTTACATTGTGAAAGCATTGGAGAAAATCATAAAACAAATAAGATTTCATTAACTTTACTTTGTTTTGCTTCAGTATTTCAGTCAAGAAAAATGTAATAAAGTGAAATTACAATAATACGTATAGAAAAGCCTTGCTCTAAAAATGTTAAATTAATGTATCAAAGCATTTGGAATTAATGTTAAATACAATAAGCATAAACATTTATAAAATAACTACCCGATAAAATGCCTATAGTTATGCTTGATATTTTCAACGTGTTAATTGTGTTTAATATTAATCAATTACAAGGCTTGTCGTCCTCGATTTTTATATCTCCTTACAATACAAACTAAACAAACATATTCTAAAGGCTCTAATCCGAAAATTTCGGTGTTCAAAAGGACATGATGATGCCATGATGTTTCAACTATAACTCCAGCCGTTAGATAAGTATGGGTATTTTTACGTGAAGGGTTTAACATATTTAACTAGATCGCGCAGTCGATGGTGCACCATCGCAAATCCCCGCGCACAACTTTGACTCCGTTACACCCTCTAGTATGACCCTGGGGCCGATGATGGTTGGATGGGTGTATCCGTACGTTCATGCCCAGTAAAAGTATGTCCGGTTATAGTGGGTGCCGGACGGATGGATGGTTGTATCCGTCTCTTCATGTCCAGTAAGTGTAAATATGGTTATAGAGTGAGGATCTCAACGGTTTCCAATTTATGACTCAGGTGCTATGTCCCCAAGAATGGAAATGGACTCCTGTGCCAATGCTGACTGGATGGTTATATCTGTATGTTGATGTCCAGTACGTGTCCATATGGTTATAGGGTAGGGTTCTCGAAAATAAGTGTTGACCCCGCCCATCCACTCAAGTGTTATCGCCAGTGCATGACCTAGGCATCCCATTCAAAATCCTGTCGGATATGTTTTATAACTAGATTCAACGATTACACACACACACTATGTCAGATACACGCACACACACCATATCAGATCCCTATCTTATTCTATCAAGGATATATTACACGTTTATGTAAAACCACCACCACCCGCTATCCCTACCCCAGGGGTTAAACCATGATTCCAAAAGTGCTGTGTGTATCCCTGGACTTAGGTCAATCTTATCCTAAAGTAGGAATTCCATAGTATCTATGTAGGAGGAGATATATCTCACACGGACGCACGGACGGAGACGATAACATGATCCCCAGTTTTTCTTCGCACAGCGCAGGAATACAACTATAACTACTTACTCCTGAAACTGGGACGGTGAACACGCCACCATCGTTGAGCAGTACTCTGTCAAACTTGATTGTTTGTCCAAGACCGATATGTGCCTGATTTACTGACAACAAAGTGGAAAAGCCCACTTCCCCAGCTGCTGCCCTTGAATCTTAAACATTGAAATGGTCACGAGTAAATATGAGACATAATTATTGCGTTTCATTTAATGTAAATATGAATATTACATGAAGTGTATACTCATAAAAAAAATGTCATGTTTGGTGAGGAGGACAAGTTGGCAAACAACTTGCCACAACTTGCAGTAGAAGGTGATGGTCACATACATATAGCGAAACATTAAATGCACAAATTCGTTCAAACATTAAAATCATAACTTGTCTTTTGTTTTAAAGTTTGTTTCTAACATTACTCAAAAACAAATAGAAACGTATATCTAGCTATAATCCTCGTTGAAAAGCAAGTTTCTATCTCTCGTATGTGAGCTTCATAGTTGGTTACTTTTAACTTTAGCAATTTTATTTCATTTATGAGACCTTCATAATCACATCTAGCCATTTTCCTCTCAATTTGACTCAACCTAGTCTCATAGGTTAGACTTTCTATTTGGTGCAGCGAGTCTATGACTTTTCCTAACAGAATCACCAAGACAATAAGTTGGAACATATTGATGCCATAGTAGATCAGCTAGTTATGTCTGTTAACCTTGTATCTTATCACATTTAAGCGTGATGATTAAAACCCTGGCGATAGCCTGTATTCTTTTTGCTACAGGTCTCACACCTCAATTAATTTTCCCATAGGGTTACTGTACAGCCTTTTGCAACATCTGAGCTTCAAAGCAGGGCAGCAGACATTGTTGTTGGTTTAATATCTTCAGTATAGCCAAGACCAGTAATTTAAAACAATAAAATACATAAGTTAGCCAGTTTTTTTTTTCTCGCTCATGTTTTGTGAACCCTTTGGAAAATACAAAATTCATACACTATCTAGCTGAATATGCGGTGCTTCGGTCAAACAATTCTGAAATTTGAATGAAACCTCATATCAACATGGGATTTTTTGTATCATCTGTCTTTTACACTGCAGATGTATGCTAAAGCAAAGAAAAACCTATTTTTTAAATTAAAAATTGCCTAAAATTGAGAAAAAAAAGAATTATTTTTTGTTTTCCTTTTGTCTCTAGGTCCGTGAGCTTTCAGGGGAGATAATAGAGGTGTGAGACCTGAAGTGATAACGATATTAATAGAAACAAATAGACACGAATAAGGATCATTGGACATGAATATTAAAAAAATCAAAATGATAATAGCATTAAGCTTACAACTAGAAATATCTATAAAATTAATCAACATTAAAAATGAGGGCGGATAATTCAAAATATCTAAGTAAACTAATGGTGACCTCACAAAGGGACTAAAGGAGATCTGAAAGAATTAGGTTTCTATCCAAATACGAATAAAATCATCTTCGCGAGTTTCGGTTTCATTTTCAATATGCATATGTACTACTTACTCATGAAACTGGTACGGTGAACACGCCGCTATATAACAATATCCTCTCTACCATCGTTAAGCAGTACTCTGTCAAACTTGATTGTTTGTCCAATACCGATTATGTCTGATCTACTGTCAACGCAGTTGGAAAGCCCATATTCCCAGATACTGCTCTTTAAAAGTAGATATAAAAGTCGAAACCTTAAACAGTGTAAAGTTCACGAGTCTATAGGACACATAATTATTGTTTTGTAATGGATATATACATATTGCATGAAGTGTATACTCATAAAATGCCTCAGGCTTTGTGAGGAGGGCAAGTTGGACAATACATAGAACAGGAAACAGCACGATCAAACAAAATATGATTCAAAACGAACGACAATTACAAGGATAAATAAAAGGCAAGTATAGCACGCAACATAGACATAAGGGTTGACAACAGGGGTTTAACAAAACCTGCCCCATTTTCCGAACGATCTAATTCTTGTTAACGAAACTGTTAGGTCTGGAAAACTAGACAGATGGGCTATTTTTGTTGTATAAATCATTAATATTAATTAATAGGATTCTTTAAGGCTGGTACATTTTCTTGTTTGTGATCGATTAACGCTTACATGAATTTTATATACAACTGTTAGCAATAAAGACTACCTTAAAATTAATATATATATATATCAGCATTTTCCGACATTCATCGCTGATTTTAAATTATTACATACATACTAAAATCTATGATAAGAGAGGTGATTTTTAGTTCGACATCTTCAACTATCCACATTTAGATAATGAACCTCGTGCTGCATCATATGGGGTTTATATTTTCCTGCTTATTCGTTTCGGTGAAGTTGTAACGATTTGAAAGGCATATTGATCGCAATCAAGTTATGTCTCTGTTGCTTCCAAGGGATCCCCTTTTCAGTATTTCAGTATTTATTACAAGTAAAGTTCTCCAGCAAGGTTTTTCAAAGTCATATCGTTGCTACTAAACCTACTGGAGAAGTACGACACCAGCCGAAAAATAGGTCTACGACTACGAATATCACAGCCTAAATTTTATTGATTGAGATGTGATCTATAAACTTCGGAAATTAAAGGGGTTTTCTGACCAATTTACAAACTTAATCAGGGAATTAGTCAGAAGACGATCGACCCTTCATGCTAAGTGATTGACCCATATACAGTCATTTAATACGCTTCATGTTTCTCTTGTGTGATGGCTGGACAACCTAGTGGGTTTCTATGATTGCATCTTTTGAAACCCCGACACAAATGGGGGTAGGTGCATGAACGACGTGTGTCCCTCTGCTGTTTTATTCGTACTCTTGATTGGTTTTCTCTTTGGTTGCAGCTGCTGTGGTTGTTCGGTACATACTTTTTCTTAGTACATACAACATACCATGCTCGTCACTCAATCATCAACTTGCCCTTTCAAGCAGTACATGTCCCCCTTGTTCAATAAGTGTCTGTGTTCTTAATGCTGTTCATAGGCACATAGGCACATAGTGCATAGTCCATCACTATTATTAGCTTCCTACAACTGCAGCAATATATTGTGCTTAATTTTTCACAATTTTCTTCTCTATTTGTATTGTTTAAGGGTACGCAGGATATACCCTTACCCATGGCAAGTATCGCCCATACCCTTTAAACCCTCAGCAGCCCCACTCCCAGCCCCTCACAATCCACTTTATTAAAATATCCTCTTTCTCATGTGTTCTTATTTTTCAAGGATATATCTGATGAAGTGCGATGCCTCATTTTTTTGATGGTATGTCAGGTATTTAAAGTTTGTTCTTATCAGATAAATGGGAATGGAGACCTGCGTTGTTCACCGGCAGATCTTGTTGTTTTCTATAATGATATTGTCATCCATGTAACACACAACTGGTTCTTGTAATGCCTATAACATTGATGGCTTTTATCTACTACCAATGTTCCTTGGTCGAATAAAGGTTAATCATCACGTTTATGTGATAAGATACAAGATTAACAGACATAACTCGCCGATCTACAGTGGCATCAATATGTTCCAACTTATTGTATTGGTGTTTCTGTTAGGCAAAGTCATAGATTCGCACAACATTGAAAGTCTGAACTATGAGGCAAGGCTGAAGCAAATTGAGAGGAAATTAGCTATCTGTGAGCAAGTAACAAACTATGAATCTCGGATAAGAGAGCTAGAAGCTCGCCTTTCTGTCGGATTACAGCGAGGTAAAGTAATATTTGTAAATATAAGTAATATATATACGTCGTATGCTAATATTTTCATTTTCCAACTAATATGTGTATTTAATGTTTCGTTATACAATATCCATATATCCATTAAATACAATAATTATGTGTCATATTTACTCGTGCATATTTTAATGTTTAAGATTCAAGAGCAGCATCTGAGGAAGTGGGCTTTTCCACTTTGTTGACAGTAGACCAGACGCATATCGGTCTTGGACAAACAATCAAGTTTGACAAAGTTCTGCTTAACGATGGTGGTGGGTACAGTGTTCATAGTGGCGTGTTCACCATACCAGTTTCAGGGGTAAGTAGATCCATATTGCCCACAATAAAAATAGATTATACAGCTTCATTTTAATACTTGGAGTTACTAGCATATAGTATGCTACTTTACATTTGTATGTCTCTTCCCATGAAAATACATCAGTTTGTCGTAGAACATAATTATGCAACTACATAACGTCTGGTGTTATAGAATGATATTTTGGTATCTACTTATTTTCAGATTAAAGCATTCCGAATAATTCATCTAGTTTGAATTTTAAAGCACATTTCAAAATGCAAAGACTTACAATGCATGTAAACTTCTTTTAATATACAAATATTATGAAATTAAAAATTCTGGACTTTCAAAATAACTATATGTAAAAACGCATCATTCTAACACATGTATATAGACGCGTGGCATTTATATATATAAAACATCATTCCGGGGTATTTCTTTTTCTTAAGGGCCATATAAAAGTCCCCACAAGAATTACATACCTTTGTTTACTCATTACCCACCTTAGTGCTAATAGAAACCTATATCACAAAAGGGTTTCAGTAAGACATTGTTATATAAAAAAAACTCTTATAGGCCACTTATTATTCTGGGGTATTTTTTATATTTTTCTGTTCAACGGTAAGAACTCAGCAATCAGTGTCAAATAATATATCCAGAGGTATTCTCCCTTTAACTAAAATGTGTTTAATAGTGATTCTTATATATGTGATACGTAAATAATTGTTTTATATAAGAATGGACTTCACTAGTATTCGAAGATGTGCATATGTCATATATAATATCATTACAGGTGTATATGTTTGTGTATCATTTTGCTCACGGTTACTCAGCGGGTCAAGTGTGGCTTGAACTGATGCGCAATGGAGAAAAAATTAATGCTGGGGTCACGGATCCGTTTCACAACTACCAAAACCTTCAGGGCGCTAACACCGCAATCATTAGAGTGAATATTGGAGATCAGCTGTGGATCGAAAGTTTCCACCAAAACGATGCAACACTGTACGGCATAGACGGCTTTACGTCATTTTCTGGAGTTCTCTTGTATTAAATTAGAGATTAAACTTTGTAAAAACTTTAATATATACTCTCAATATGTTGTGTCAATCTTATGTATTAATGCCGAACCGAGAACCGAACGGTGAAACATGGGTTGTTTGAGTAATATAGAAGGGCCTTGAGTTCGTTCGTCCATACACCTTATGTTTCCCTGATTCGTGTTGAGTAACTGTTTAGCCAGTATTGTGGATTTCATGGGAGTTTACAGAAAGGTTTGCGTCCATTTAGCGATCTGTAGCGAGCTATACCATTAAGGCCAAGGTCACATTTCAGAATTTGTCTGGAGATCTATAACTTTTCAGGCAGAGTATGGGTTTTCATATTTAAACAATATATAGAGGATCTCAAACGAATTCCCATTTCATATTAAGATCTATGAAACGAGTTATGAATTAAAAATAATTCATAACGAGTTTCATCAATCTTATATGGAATGGGAACGAGTTTAAGATCCTTTTTATTACATAACATTGCAATCAAATTAGTAAAAATTAATTCAGATCGACATAGAACCGCCACAACGTCAGACACACTTCAGAGCAAAAACGTTATAAAATATGTGACGTCGTAACGTCGCGTCTCACACATAACGTTGCGTATAAAAGAGTGTTTTACCTCTTTACAAAATAGCAGTTTACGCCAACTTTTTAACAAACCAACAACAATGTTTTGTATAACGTGCATTATTTTTATAAGCTGTCACAAATAATAAGTTTATGACTCAGATCTGGGTGAATTTGTAATAAATAAAATAGTTTCAGTTAATAAACTTGCGTAGTGTAACAGGTTTAACTCAACCAATCAAAATCGTTCCAGGTTGTATTACAAGTGTGTCATACAATAGAATATTAAATGGGTGTTCGACACTGCTAACAAGGGACGTTATGTGATAAATTTGTGGCAAATCTCAGATATTCTTGTTCAGGTTTTACATAGTAGGTTATCGCCAGCATGTCAATATGTCGTAAATATATCAAACTGACACCATGAAGGTCAATGTCAAACTGGGGGTCAAAGGTCAAATGTAGATGTGTCCATAACTGGTGTATAACTGTTAAACCTGTGTTATTCTGGAGATTTTGTTTATTATTATTTACAGAGAGACAAGTATCAGGAGAATGTGTCACCAAAAAGTCCCTATTTTCAAGGCCAATGTCACTTAGAGTCGAATGATACACAGTCAACCAAAAAGTCGTAATCAAAACAAATGGGCACACAGCATATATACATGCATACGTTTGATTTCTGTGTCTTTCATCATAGCTAGGCGTCCTGTCGTAGGTCGTCCGAAGGTTGTCTGTCCTTGGTAGTTCGCAAATATGTCTCCCTATATATAATTCTGCTTTATGAACGTGAATCTCTTATGAGATCCCAAATTTCGAAAGTTTCCGTAATTAGTTCAAATTATCTCCCTTAATATATTTACTGAATTCACAGTATCCCCGGCAACTTTCATTGCGCATCCCTTTTTCACGTTACCGTCTTAATATAGCTGTGTGTGGTTGAATGCTTCAAGGTGATCCCACCAATATGGGCTATAATTGTATGTATGTATGTATGCGTGTATATGTTAATTGTGCCTCCAGACGAGTGTATTATGATGTAGAGATACAGTTTATCAGCGTGTGTTGCAGCTATCGTTCTAGAAAGTGACGTTTGATTTCATAACTAGGCGCCCTGCTGTAGTTCGTCCGAAGGTTGTCTGTCGTTGGTAGTTCGGAAATATTTCTGCCTATATACGAGTACGCATCGCATATACATAATTTATTTTCTTCTCAATGTTACGGTAAATTGCTTTTAAAGAAAAGGAAAGGCATTCATAAATTGTCTCTGAAATACATATCAATGCCAAAAGTGTATCTGATAAAACATATAGATGATATAACAACTACAATAAACATGTTTAAAATGTACGAGTATTTATATTGTTACCGTGTCTATCTGCAAACATTTACAATACCCTCATGTATACCAGGCAACAAGACCCGCAAATGTACAATGTAACAAAACTGTAGTTTGTCATACTGCAAAGAAAATTCTCGGGGTTTCATTGGTCAATGCTGCGTATACATGAGCCCATGCCTACTTTGCATAAACATGAGCCCGTGTCTACGTCTCGCGACGTGAACAATTGAATGGGTACCCCATACCTTCAATACCCAAAATCAAAATGAGGGAGATTACGCAACCGATTCGTTGTGGAATCCGTGACTGTTTCTTTTTTACCACTTTGCTACGCTTTCCATTGTGGGTAAACGTGGACATAATAGTACGTAGTATTGTTTGTCATTTTATAGATAATAAAACACCAACATTGTGATAAATGACGCTTTTTTTTTAAAAACAAAATCCGTCAATTTAGTAACGTTTATGGCGTCAGCGTCAAGAACGTAAATATTTAACGTATGACAACTTTGTGACGTCTCGGGTGAATATAATTTCCAGGCAGGGCTCCCCTGTCAAGAATCCAAATAACTAATAATATACCAGGTAACAATACCTTAATATGTACCATGAAACAATACCCATGTAGTAATACCCTTGTGTGTACAATGTAACAAAACGTCTTTCCAGTTTTGTGCTAAACTACGTTTTTGAGTGCATACGTTGCAAATAGATACGGCAAACAACATGGCTGCCAACTCGCCCGGAATATTAAGTGTCGTCAGTAGTATTAAGACTGTTATTAGGTCCGCACCTGATACTGATGGAATGGCTTACGCCGACATCCACGTCAGTAGTCTGAAATTGAAGTATAACCATATATAATAGTAATACATTATTGCGATAGTTTGCAACTGAGGTAATGAATAACAGCAAATCCAAAAGTCGGGGACTTCATTTGCAGGGACTTGATTTGTACACAAATGAAAGCACATGGTGGATTAATCATTTCTGGAGAAAAGAAACTGTCAAAATCGGTTCATTGGTTCTCGAGAAGAATATTTTAAAAGCGTTTGGCATTTTTTAGCAACAGCAATCATGGATGTAGCGTTGGCATTATTTGTGCAAATTTAAAATACATATTGATCAAGGGATCATCCGGGATATGTTTTGTAAAACATTTTGAGGAAAATGTGGACGACAGACGACAGATGATAACGGAGAGCATTCACACCATCTTTATACTTGATCCGTCAAACGTCTATACTTAAACACGGACATAACAAAGATCACATTGGCAGCGTTCGTTTCCATGTCAACCATTTGAATGATGAAGATGCAAGACGTGGCGATGTAGACAGCACTGCCTGAACGACCAATGGTGGCCGCCAGGGGTGCCACAACTCTAGATATTCTCTTGTCGACACCATTCTTATATTCAAAGCTATTAAAACTCTGTGGTAGAGCAATAAAATGCATCTTGTGGAAGCATATTACCAACAGAAGGTGCACATGCATAAGGAACAGTAACTAATGCATTTCAGTTCTAATACATGTAATACAGATGAAAGAGTTACCCATTGGTTTATTGTATACAGTAACTGAATGATGTGATTGAGACTCTTGTAAGTGGTTCAAACAAGACTTTTAAACAACTCTACAAAATTTGAAAGAGCAAGAACACTGAATGTGTGTGTGTGTGTGTGTGTGTGTGTGTGTGTGTGTAGTGGTTGGTGGTGGGGGGGGGGGGGGGAGGGGCGTGTCTTGTGGAGGCAGGGGGGTCGTGTCTTGTGGAGGCATACAACCAACAGAATTTGCACATGCGTAAGGAACAGTAAATAATGCATTTCAGTTTTAACAAATGCAACATAGGTGAAAGAGTTACCCATTGGGGGTATTGTATACAGTAACTGAATGATGTGATTGACACTCTTGTAAGTGGTCTCAAACAAGATTGTTAAAACAGCTCTACACAATTTGAAAATGGTGAAAGAATTATAAAAATAATACAACTGGGCCCGTATTCATAAAGCAACTAAAGTGGAAAATAATACTTAAGTCAAAATTTAAGACTTTTACATAGTTTTAAATCTCCTTATTAACCTCACAGGTACACTACAATCCATCTATTTTAAGATTAATATTTAACTGTAGATTTTATTTATCCATAACTTTATTAGCAATATTAAGAAAACGTCTTAAATCGTTAGAAAAAAGTTGTTTAAAAAACTGATCAAATTTGACTAAATTTAAGATATTGCTAAGAAGCTTAAAGAATACGGACTCTCATAACGGAAATATGACCGCTTAAAACTTGCAAAAAATACATTAATCGATGCGACCGTCTTCGATTGTGATTGTCCCTTTCATCGTGTTGATAAATATCATTTAAAATAAAGAAAAACGCTGGAAGCGAATAAAAAATCATAAAATAAGCAAACGATGTATACACGTATTACACAGGGATCTTTTATCTTACATGCAACGTAGGCCTGTAATGGGTCCCCTCCCAACTGAAAACCTGTAATCACTGTGTCATCATGCTCAGTCGTTCATGTTTATGTATGACATATAACTTCTTAATTGCTTGTTTGATAGTGATATCAATTATACATGTGTATTGATTAATAAGCTTCAATATGCTGACTGTTCATTTATTTACTTAACTTTACCTTTATTCTTTAGAATTTTTATATGTAATATTGTGTATCGCTTTTCAAAAATAATAAACAACATGTTTTTATTTCTTCGTAGCAAGTGGATTGATACTATCCTCTTGTTCGTTTCAGTATTTTTCAGACGTGGCTGGTGGTCATCATTGTATTTACATGAATCAAATTTAACCAGGACCATCATTAGAAGTGTTCACGAAAGGTTTCATAAACATCAGAAGACATGTCGGTCGAGTGGTCGGATCATATATGCCCCCTGGTTTCACTGGTAGTGGAAGTCCATTATTAAACGATCTCTAAGATTTCAAAGAATCATCTCGTTTGTGTGCAGCGGTATGTCCTATGTTTGAGGAATTGAAACGTTTGACATATCACAAATATAAAAGGGTTAAACGAGGGGTTTGGCCTTGAAACGGTCAGCTAAAGAGACCACTGTGTGGTTTAAATATGGTTTCGAAACTGAAACACTTACCATTAAGTCCTCGTTTACGAGAATGTACAACATGGATTTTGACACAATTTGAAAGTATCGAGTTCTAGCAAATATGGTTTCGAAACTGAAACACTTACCATTAAGTCCTCGTTTACGAGAATGTACAACATGGATTTTGACACAATTTGAAAGTATCGAGTTCTAGCAAATATGTTTATGTTCTTTGTCGTCTACGACTCCGACAAACATAAAACATTTATCTTCTTATGTATTTTGCATACATGCAAAAGTCAGTCCCATTGACCACCACGTGAAATATTGAATACCAACTATTCATCCCTTAAATTACCATACAACACACGATGGTCAACGACAAATCACGTTCACAAAAGAATAACACAACACATAGTTGGGAGTTAGCCTACAGCCTTAGAGAGCGGCCTTAGATCTCTTTATTACAGAAGGAAAGCAAACACAAATCACAGAAAATGTCAATCCTTCCGTCTCTTGTAAGTTCCAATCACAATGCATATACAATCCAACTCGTATACGTTCCAAGGACGTCTATGTACTGATGCATGTAACTTCACAGATCGTCCAAAGTTCGTGTACTAATGACAAGCTGCACATAGTAAGGTTGTCTGAAAAATACTAAACATACTTCCTTCATTTTCTTGTTATAAACATACCAAATATAGAAATTATTGATCTGTTTGGCATCTCTCCGATCATACGATCTATGGTAACAAAATACAATTAACAGATAAACATATGTCCAATATTAACACTGCTTGTTATTAATAATAATCCGTCTGTGGCCTATGTTATGCTTGTTCATGCAGTTGTTTGCTGAAAAGTGTAACTGTATATACTTTGTCAGTCTCCATAGCAGAGGTCTGCAACTGATCTCAAAAATAAAAACGAATGATATGCGGTGATATGATATTATTTTTGCCTAAAATATAAAAAGAGAAAATGAGAAAAACGAGATTAGGCAGTTGTATAGTGTTCCACATGCGATTATGTCAGTTAAGCGTGTAAGTGCCAACATTGTACTCGGGTCTTAGATCTCGGACCTGAGAAAAATAAAAAGGGCAACTATGCGACACTACAATACAACACTTGTTACTTATACCAGTAATACAAATATATATCATATGGCAGAATCTGCCTCAAATCTATACCAGGTCAAGAACCGATACTTTCATGAAAAGTAATTCTTGTTAATAAGTCCGTACTGACTGAACTCCCACAATTACTATATCAATCCGTTACCTGTAATCTTTGTTTTACGACTATTCGATTATTGTAGTTGTGTCTTGCATAGAAATGCAATTTTTTACAATCTGTTTTAATTCACTGGAAGATTTTATTATGCTAAATTATGAGGAACACTATTTTTCGATATTATTAAATTACTTAAACAGTAACCTATTGCCTATTTCAAGTTTATATTACTAAAGTGTATGGGGTGGGTGGGTGGGGCCTGTAAAGGCACAAACGGCCGCTCTCTGTGAAAGGCTAAGCTCGAATGAAAAAACGCCCTGTTTAATTCTATATATAAATTACAAGCAAATCTCGTGCAATACTTGCAAAACCGGTCGACTATAAATAACATTCATAAAATCTAGCGAACAGGTCTTTGATTCAAATCAATGCTTGAACAACTCACAGGCAGTTGTTCATAAATCAAAATACAAACAAAGATAAATTATATTAATATCAGCTTTGAAATGTTATTGGAACTCAAGCATTGAAATTATTGTGTGTTCTGCTTTAATTGACGGCGCGCCAGAAGCGAGCTGCCTATATTGGCATTGGTTTTTGATGCTGTATATGGAGGAGCGCGTGACTTGTTGTTGTTGTTGTTGTTATTATAAAAATGTTGGGAGTAAAATACTGGACAAAATGGTGGGGGTAAAAGACTGGCCATAAGATCGTGTTGTTGTATTACAATTGCTGTATTGAAATTGGCGCTATGTCATAGGTCCATATAACAGCTACAACTTTGAAATTGTATACAGTTGTTCTACATCATAACATGACCCAGCATATCAGATTTCATAATTCTGTGCTGCTTTCTGCAAAGGTTATGCCTCTTTTTCAACTTAGTATATTGGTTAGGTTTTCCGTTAAGGTTCACTTTTTAACCAGTTATTGTCATCCCTTGATCGGCGTCTGCGTATGTGGTTAAGTTGTATGCTAAGATGCACTTCTTTCAGTAACTATAACAGATACAGCTTTGAAACATTTTTTTGAGCATGCTATTTCCTGACGCAGGCCATGCAATACTGGTTTCCACTGAGGAAAATCTCATGATCAGCCCTATGTGGTACACACCTATGACAAAAGTTAGTGTCAAACATTCAAAAAGACATGAATATATGATATCTATCACTACAAACTACTTTTTCCGAATACATGTCCACCTACCCCAGCCATTTGTCACATTTCACTGATCATGTCAGCTTTTTTTTTGATGTTTTGCTTTACTTAATTTAAATTACCTCAATATTCTAAAAATCTTCATAACATTCTAGAAATATATATCATCAGCAAATAATGCAAACACTTAAATATGTTTTGATATCTTAAGTATGTGCCTATATTCTCAAGTTACTATTGCTTACTGTTGCAATATAACTTTTTATACTTTTTAAAATATTTCTGCAATTTTGTTATATAATAAAAATTTACAAATAAATACACATGTTTGTTTCCTCCTTTTGATAACATTCTGCGCCGCCCTGATGCTTTGCATCAGTTTCTTCTTGTATAATATAGTGTTACGTTTTCATTATAGTTGTAATATTTCAAAAGTCCAATAAAACGATAGTTTATGATGTTTATTTTTGCTATCAATATATTATTATGCCCGTCATAGACCTACGGAAGTCGGAGAATCGACGTCCACTAACAAATGAATTATACATTAAGCAACAAGGCATGTGTATGCATACTAATTATATACACATCATGCGAGAATGTCTATTAGCACGTATTTTCTGTGATAGTGCTAATGTGAGATAAAAAATGTTATAGAACAGAACAGAACAGACAGTTTATTAAGACTTATACATAAGTACATCGTCTAAATACATGTATGTATAAATAAATTCATGTCACGTATCCAAGCATACAATATATTTCCTATACATTTTTAACATAGTTAATAGAAATGTATTAACAAAGGCAGTAAGGAAAATCAGCATAACTAATTACATTAGGTCTCAATATTAATAATTGAATTCCGTATAGCTAAAGCTTCTTTTATATATTTACAAATGTTCGTAATCTCATTCTTATCAGATGAAGTCAGTAAATTGTGAAACTTAAATACAGATGGATTAACATAGTAAAAACGTTTAATATACTTGTTTCTTAGTTGAAGATAACATCGACAGATACATATAAAATGGTATTCATCCTCTATGTCCCTATCATTACAACCTAAACAATAGCGTTCATTACGAGGTATATTATTACGTGAGTATCTTCCTGTTTGTATTATCAAAGGGTGTACAGAAACCCTCAATTTCACAAAGTATAAACGTAGACTTCTGGGTACTATATCTAAATATCGTTCATATTCAAAAGAGGTTTTAAACACCCTATACATATTCAAAACAGAACTGTTATTTACACTTCCATACCATTCTTGTTTAAATGTATCTATTATTCTACACTTAAATTCACTAATAAATGCGTTAACATATAATGTATTAGGATTTTCAAATACATATGCAAAACCATAGTCATTTAACAGCTTTTTTACATTAGAAACCCAGTTTGTATGACCTTTATTACAGTCATCAATACCCTGGTTATACACAGTTTTCATTATTATATTATTACTGTTGTGAATTTTAAACCAGTATTTTACAATCCTTACATATCTGTTGATATATAAAGGGTATCTCCCCAATTCTCCATATACAGCAGCATTGCATGTGTTTATTTTAACCTGTAACAATCTTTTACACACTTTTAAATGTATACGTTCTACTTCTTTGGATTTGGTGAAACCCCATACTTCAGATGCATTACTTAATATTGAACCAACAAATGCATCAAACAACTGACATAATATTTTAGGCTTTAGATCATATTCTTTGCATTTATATAGTAAAGTATTCATAGCCTTAAGGGCTTTTCCAACCAAATGCTCTTGGTTCAATGTAAAACTCCCAGTATAATTTATTAAAGTGCTTAAATAATTAAAATGATCTACTACTTCAATATTATGGCCATTATAGGTCCAAGTCTCATCATGTCGTATTCTACCCCTCTTACGAAATACCATAATTTTAGTTTTGGAAGTATTAACTTTTAGGCCCCATGCATTGCAATATAAGTAAAGATTGTCCAAATGGTTTTGTACTTCTTCGGGTGATTTGCCTAAAATGGCCATATCATCTGCAAATAACAACAGGATCAACACAATATCGTCTATATGTAAACCAGAGTTAACACTAGTATGTAAATAAAGTTCTAAGTCCTCTATAAACAGAGAAAAAAGTATCGGGGACATTACCTCCCCTTGGCGTAAGCCAACAGCATATCTAAAGTAATCCGAGTAAGATGTACATGATTTCACACAAGATTTAACATTTTCATACATATCTTTGACTAATCTAAGTAATTTACCTTGTATACCAGATTTGTAAAGTTTCAGCCACAATGCATTACGATAAATACTATCAAAACATTTAAGCAAATCGACATATATAACGTATAAACGTTTGTTTTCATTTATGTAATTTTGCACAATAGACTTTAGAATATATATTGCGTCAACAGTTGAACAACCTTTCCGAAATCCGAATTGCGCATCCGAAATAGTAGCGTTATCTTCACAAAATGACTCGATGCGCTTATTTAAAATCGTGGTAAATAGTTTTGAAAAACAACTAACAAGTGTAATCCCTCTGTAGTTATTAACATCATTAACAGAGCCTTTTTTATGCAGAGGGATAATGACACCCTCTGTCCACTTTTCTGGAAAGAAACCTGATACTAAAATACTATTAAATATATCACATATATGACTAGATAATATATCAACACATTCAATTAGTATTCATTTAATATACAATCGCTACCAGCCGACTTACTACGTTTTAAATGTTTAATTGCACTATGTACTTCACTAACAGAAATAGGCAGGTCCAACTCTGGAAATGATGAATTATCTACATTAAAGTCATGACTTGAACACAATTGCTCTGCCTCATTATTATTACAATCAAATGTATTGTTGCTAAGATTTTCGTAAAAAACTTTAAAATCATCCAAGGAAATATTATATGACTATTTACTTTATTCTTTGATTTGAAAAAGTTCCAAAACTCTCCCGGCTTATTTCTTCTTAAATTTTCAATTTCTTTCATTTTCTGACGGTATGAACAATGCTTCTTTTTACGGATTAGGTCTTTGTAATATTTCTTTCGTGAACATAGGGTAATCCTATTTATATCAGATGGGTTTAAATTAAAACTACGTAAAGCCTCTTGGTATAATTGTCGTGCATTATTACAGTCATTATCAAACCAATCAGCATTTTTCATGCAACTGTCAACATCAAACAATGGTTTATTATTATAACTACACGTTTTGACAAATAATGGATCCGCAACACTGCGGATGTTAGTTGTAAATCTATTTAAAACATTATTTATTGAGATTCTATTTGTACAATCTATATTATTTACAATATCGTTGAACACAGGTAATTTTGTAATAATCCCTGCTCGAAAATGTTCACGTAGCGTATTATTCCATTTATACTTAACATCAGTGTATGTCTCGTAAATGGGTGAAAAGTTATTACAATATAATGAAAAAAATAACGGTGCATGATCACTCCATTCATTGAAATTGCCTATAGTAAAATTAGATATCAATGAAAAGTTACATTCATTGGTCAACAAGTAATCAATGACGGAAGTGCCGTTATGTGAGTAAAAAGTGTGCTTACAGCTGTCACCTATTCTACCATTTACAATGCGTAAACAAGTTGACTTACATATATCAAGCAAATTAATCCCATGGCTATTATGAACCTTATCCACAGAGGCCCTAACCACGGATAATAGTTAAAAAACGGGTTGTTTCCCTTCTTGTACACACACACAAAACATTACAGTGTTGATAGAGCGTATTGTTAGGCTACACGAATACTCCTAATACAATTGTCCTGATGTGAAATGGTACATTACTAAGCTGCATATGTGCACTTCTGTTTTAAAACAATTGCAATACACGAGGCCTTTTGCATTCAAAGAACCAAAGAACGTCTCAAAGCATAACATTTTAACGCTCACTAATTAAAGACGTATATCACAATCACTATGTTTTGGTTTACTGAATACTGCTCTTTTGTATTTTAATAGTAATTTTAACTATTTTTGTGTATACTCAATCTCGTAATAAGGAAACCAGTTTTATAGAAATGATGCATGTGTAAAACTCTTAATGGAACTATGAACTACATTTTGGAGTTAAAAATGGGCTTTAGGAATGTTCAACAATTAAAAATAGTGCGTTTTATAAACACTATCGCATTCTTCATTTGACTCTGTAATTAGTTCGGAAACAAAAACATTATCAAATAATTAATTAATGATAAATACTATCAAAAGTAGATATAAAAGTGGAAATGTAGCATTCAAAGACAATAGTCAACCACAAACACGCACAGAAACAAACAACAACCACAAAGATGAATAAAAGGCCGATAAAAAAAATACTCTGAAATATTATATAGATAGCCAAAATAACACCATAAGCTACAGTCGTTATATTGGACTTTTGAAATAGTACAACTATAATTAAAATGTAACACTATATTATATTGTAGCATGGTCGGTGACATTTCCTTTGACGAATGCAAAGCATTAAATCGTTTAATTTAGGGTAACTAAAGGGGCGTGGCTATACCGTATTACAACTACCAGATAGAGGAATTTAGAGTACGGACGTCACCCTGACGTTACAGTGTTACTAAGTACACCATGCTACAAAAAAGATAGAGTCTGTCTCAGCTCGTTGGTTATTTAAACAACGGGATGGGCTGCTACGCTACGCTCATCTCGTTGTTTAAATAAGCCAACAGGCTGAGACCAGACTATATATATTACTTAAAAGCAGCAACCCACATAGGTTTTGTACTAAGTAATTCAAAATCAGAATGTCTCCAGAGTACAATTATGTAACCTTATAATTTTGCAGCATAATTCATGTTTAGTGGTTGACCCATTTACAGTTGGCCACTATGCTTTCCTCTTTGATTTTGCGATGACCGGACAGACTGTGGAACCTATCATGATGTCTACCTAAATCCTCAAAGGACGGTAACGTCTGGTGCTTATCTTTAATCTTGTCTTGTCGTACTCTTAATGGTTTGTTCTCTTGTTGCTCTGGCTTCTGCCAAGTCAATGAGTACTTGCTTTGTGGATTTATCGGCTTTTGTGTATATATGATCATTGATGTGTTATATTTATATTGCTTATTAATGGTATTCCTTAGAACCTGGCTTAACCCCCCCCCCCCCCCCCCCCCCCGCCCCCTCCCCCACCACACACACACACACACCCGTCCCACAGCGGCTCTTTTTGCTACTGACCGTTCCAAGGCGGTAGCCTTAGTGTCAAACCCTTCATGTTTGTGATGTCATATCTTGACTTGATCTTTGTAATTGTTTGTTTCTATGCGTGCTTTTGGATGACTGATTCTATCAATAAGAATGTTTGTGGGTCTCTTTTTTTATTTTTTAGGGGTGTGGTGGGAGGGGGTGGGGTGGGGGCGAAACAGACATATCTTATTGTATTGTTCGTCAACTCATCAATAAAACTTTGCATTAAAATGACCTTTCCTCAAAAACTAATTGTCTGGTACTTCACCTGTAGAATACTGGCCTAACCTTCCTCATTCATGACTTTGCCTGTAAGGCCAAAAAAAAATAGGTGTATTTTCTATGGCATGCTCTAAAAAAAATAGGGTAGGTCGGTAGGCATTTTCTTTTCGTGTAGTTTTGTTACACGGCATGGAATACGGCGTGCAATACATCGGTCAGCTCTGTGTGGGATAAATTCTGATATTGTAGTGAACAGACAGTCGATAAGTTTTGGACCATGGCAGTGTTCGAACCCGTACAATGATCGCTGAATCATGACATTCGACCATAACCCATATTATCTCAGTTGATAATTCACAATAGATCAACAACCAACAATAATAATCGTTTACAATGAAAGTTTGCGAAAAAATAATAATCTTTTTATTGGTTACTCGAATATGTCCGTAACTGTTACTTCGTATGGACTTTGCAACCTTTTTTACAGACCCTTTGTGTGTTCGCGATATTTTTTTAAAATCAAATCTTGTTTGGAATTTAATGTTTCTGATCCAAATTAACCGGGTAGGGTAGACCTTGGTTACTAAAAAAACATACTTAAATTCTGTCCACTAGTTTGATTTTTATATTTTATTTCCCTGGTCCAAAACTTCTTTTTTCCGAGTATATTAAATTCGATGTTTATTGAAAATATTGCGAAAAATTCAATACCGTGTTTCCCCGAAGACCACATTCCAACACAGAATTGTGACGTCACAATAGTTGTAATAGTATAATCACAGGGTGAAAAGGTGTACGTGGACACATTTTTAAATCTTTGTTCGAAAGGACGTATGTTTTTATTGTGTTTTTTTTGGTCGAAGAGCCCTTTAAACATAGGTAATATAGGATCTTACATGAGAGCTGACAGAGCTTAAAGTGATCCCTAAGTGTCTGCCATGTCCACTGGCACAGATATATATATATATTATAGAGAGGTCAAGTGTAGTTTAAATGTTGGATATACTCAGGTTTAATGAATTCATAAGTCATTCAACTGAAAAAGTGATCATTTGTTTAATAGGCATGTCAAACATATAATACATACTGGTAATGGCAGTGAGTGAAATGTATAAATTATTGGTGCAATATTATTAACAGTTTAGTAATATAATAATAACTATTAGCTTTGCACTATTCTAGTATTAATATTAATGATTGCAAAATGCGACTTATGTAGAAAACCTAATGGGACGCTGCGAGTTGTTATCTTTTAAACAAATCAAGATTGCTGTGTGTCCCTTTAAGGTCCATAATTAATATGTTAATAAAACAATTTACAACCCTATGCTGTTTTTTTAAAGTTGTGTCACTGGTTTTGAAAATAGTTCAGCATCAACATGTATTCTCCGGTATATGTACACGTAACAGTCAGTTCAATAAAACTATGTACTTCAACGTCTCAAATGGAATGATGAGTGTTTTTTTTATTGAGTATGAAATATTAAGCAAAACCAATTTTTCACATCACTCTCACTGGCATGGATGACAGCGCTAAATGCATGTGGGAGGAAACCAGCATGCACAGATCCTTGTGAAAAGCTTGAGTGTCAATTATTGTTGAGAACATGAACTGTAGATAAAGTTCAAGATAATCCACTCAATTTATTGTTCAATACTTGGATCCATTACAGTTGTATACCATAACCTTGTGATTTATGAAAATGGCAGCAACTTGTCTGAAAAATAAAGAAAATGCAAACACTGAGTATTACAACTTAAATTTATGCTGTACATGAAATACTAAAACCTGATCACTTTTAATAATATACCAAATATGTATTTTATATAGAACCTATACAGGCCAAATAAAAAAATATTAAACCTGTCTTTACATATCATTGTCAATAAAAGTGGGTCAGTATATTTATTTGGTATCAAATATTTACTTGTTATCATTTATTTACTTCATGAACTATATTTAGACCACAAGAACATTAAATAAAGAAAAATCGGACTGGCTGCAGGCTTAAACATATTAAAACAGATTATATTATTTTTTACCTCAGAATAACTGATTATTATTTTATTCCTAATAAAAAGAGGAGTCAGCAGTGTATTAAGGGAGTTGGTCTGGTTTTATACAGTAAACACAGACCTGTATATTTAATTCGGGCTTAGTCACTCTAAAATTTACCGAAAAAGATTACCAAATGTTTGTTTTTTTAATACTGAGAACGGATGCATTGTTTAAGACCCTTTTCATGCTTTAATACTGTCTCTCAGTTCCACCTTTCAAGGCAAGGTTTCCAGGTGTTTTAACTAGATTTATCTAATTATTATTATTTTTTTATTTTTTTGGCATTGATGTGAAATATCATCGATGATCATACAAATAAGTTCTGCTTCCAAACCTCTATGAAATCCATCTTGTTTTTGTGAGCTCCTCCAACCTCCCCTCATCCAACAAAGAGTCGCATTTCAGATCAGAATATGTAAGATGCAGGCATCATGTCTGATGTCTCCCTATGAAAAAAATAATGAAATGTATAAACGCAGTTGCCAAATTTTCATTTGCATCTAAACATTTCGCTGAAATTAAATAATCATTAGAAAGATCTATGTATTCAATTCTTATTTCTATGTACTGTTACTTAAAAAATGAGTTCATCAGGGCTTTTTTCCACAAAATTGGGAAGAGGCCCAGGCCTGTCCATGTTGGAAAAAAAAGACGAGCTTATTTCTCATTTTGGGAAAGATGTAAGATTTTACCAATTAAGTAAATATGACAATACTATGCTTTATTTATATGTTCAGCCAACATTTATTATAATTACTGTCTCTCAGACAGAACTGTCTCCACAGACAAAAACACATTGCAGAATTAATGCTTTTTGTAAAATTCTAAGACACTGCTGCTTTCCGATTGGCAAACATTTCTGCCACAATTGGGGAAAAAACAGTCAAGTTTTAAATTGGGAAAGAGGCCTTTTAGAGGTCTCTGTTACATAAGGTAAAAAGCCCTGTTCATGTTACACAGATCACTTTAGTGGAGTCAATCACATAAAATAGAACTGGGATGTAGTGTATATTTTGTTTTTAATTGAAAACCAAGTGTTGCAGTATTTAGCATTTCATTGAACACATTTTAAGTAGGGTTGTAGAGAAAATATGCGGGAGGGACGTAGTAGAGAGGGGAAGGGGGTTGTGGATAGTGGTGGTGGCAACAGGGCCTTTTCTCTAGTTTTGGGGAAGGGGAAGGGGCCTTTTGCTCTTAATTAATGGAATCCATAAATGGGGAATGAAATTTCCAAGGTAAGTTTAAAAAGTGGGGGAGTCTGCATTTTAAAAGAAATGTGAGTGGGGAATGGGCCTTTTACATGCCGCTGCAAAGAAGGGTAAAAAGTCCATGGGGGAGGGTATGCTTCAGCTGCCTGTGGGTAAATCTAGAGAAGGGGGTGGCAGGGATGTGGTTTAGTCCTGAATTGCTGTATCCCATGGCCATGCAGCATATGTGGGGTTTGACACGGGCCATTACAGGCATACCATAAGGTGTACCCCTTCACAGGATTCAGGGCTGAGGGTCTCCCAGCGGTTTTGGGGAACAAGGGAACATGACCATTTATTTTTGGGGAACAATGGAACATTGTATGTTATTGGTAACATTTTTGAGGAACATTGGAATCATATTTTTGGGGAACAAAGCAAAATGTTTTGGGGATCACCAGGTCGTATTGTCAGGGATCAAGGGAACATGGACCACCCCTGGAAGGGCCTCAGGTCTATGGCTACAGGTCTTGTTATACAAATGCGAATGATTCTGAGAGAGAAATCATATGCATAAGGCTAAATAAAATTATACCTGAGTTTACTGTAACCCGACCGACCCTCTGAAAACACCACCGACTCCATTTTTTTTATTGAAAAAAAAATCTTTTTTTTTTTTTTGTAAAAATAATTATGTTCACGCGATGACGGCCGACTCATGGGCTCATTGTCCTGCTGTTGGAACTGACTTTCTTCCGGACTTACGAAAAATATATTGAACTGTTTTACCCCTTTGCAATAATTGGAAGTGATTGAGAAAAGAGCCAGTTGTTGTCCTGCCTTTTGAGAAACAATAACACATACACAATTTCATATTGTTGTCTATCGTAGTTTTTAAAATACCACATTTTCCCATTCATTAAAGCTCATCGCCACCTTAAATGTAACTTCACAAAAAAATAAAATAAAAAAATAAAATGCCTACCTACCTACCCTATTTTTTTCAACAATGTTACAGTAAACACAGGTATACTTTTATTTGGCCTTATTCAATGAAATCAACAACTGTCACGGCTGATCCAGTTCGGTTTACTATTTGACACAGTTTGTCAACATTAACACCATCGATGTGCTTGGCAAATTTCAAGAACAAACGAAAAAAAGAGTTGTACATTTAAACTCACGTGTTATTTCCTGCAGAGTTGTAAGACAGTCAACTGTTTCCTTCATTACGTTAACCTGTGTATATTTCAGTGGATTCAACGTTTACCAACGTGTAAGCACTTTCTACGTATTGATGACGTAATCCAAAACTGACATTTTACAAAAAGTGTTCACTCCTGTAAACTAGATACGCGTTCATTGACAACTGCGGTCTGAATCGACGTTTTTACAAAAGAAAATGGCGGCGTTTTGTGATATTTTTTATGAAATAGTCCGGCAACACTAAAAAAATAATCACTGTCGCGGAGTATCAAAATGATAAAAAAAAAGCTGAATAATTAGTTCATGGCGTTCCCACAGCGACACCACAAACACAAAATAGTTGACAATAGGGCTACACATTGGAACAGTCAGTGACAAAAAAGGCCGCTGGGGTGGGGGTTAAAACAGGTTATAGGGTGCACCAAACCTCACTCTTACCCAGTTAGTTTATGATTTTCAATTTATATATTTAATAATATATTTGAACAAACTGTAAACAAACAAAAAACAATCCTGATGTTAAAAACAGAAGTATGGTATCAGCTAGCTCTATAGTCAAATGGAAATACATATGGATTGTCAATCCCATGTTGAGCTAACCATGTTTTCCTTAATGATAAGGGCAGTGTTGCTTTTTAATGTTGCTACATCGAACGACGCTGCATCTTATTTGAAAATACATGTTACATGTTCAATAGGGCCCAGTTTCAATTATAGTATGTTCTAAAAACATATTGAAACGGTCAATGGTTTCGGACAGACAGTTCATTACTTACACGGTACATAAGGGTTTTCCGCGGAACTACGTTTGTCGCCTGCCGTGTGCTTATTTGGTAAGGTTGCAGGTTACGAAAGGGGCATGACTCTTCCAGAATGGAAGTCAGAGTTATTGGACATATGTAACAATAGTCTTTGCGTTCAGATGAAGTTTCATGAACATAAGTCAAACGGTTTCAAGTTATGACCAAGGTTAGGTTGCATGTTAAAGTGCGACGACATATGGTTCTCACATCTAGACGATAGCATTTATTACTATCGGTGCAGCTAGTCTTGATCATCTTCGACGCTTGATTGTAAATACAAAGTCTTGACCGTTTGGTCAGAAATAAATTTGAAACTGAAAGCATGTGACCGTAATAAAAAAAAAATATTAAAGTATTTCTGACCTTCCGCATTTCGTTCGTCGATATAATAATGAAGCTTCTCTCTTTGTTTATCTTTCTTTGTGTATTAATAAATGTATTGTCTTTCTGCATTTCTGTATATCTTGGATAATAGGTGTTCCTGTCTCAGACAATCAAAAACCTTACCAGTGTGTCGGCAAACATCAAACTTTGTTCAGGAAGACTGTTCTAGACGTTTGTCACGCTCCCATGAGTGCCCTGGTGGTGCCATGGCGGATGGAAAACGTCACCCTTTCTCTCATCTCCCTCTGAGGTCGCCACAGACCTAATCATAAGAAGGCCAGTGCCTTTCCTAATATGACATTGTGAAACTCCATTTCATTTTTAGTTATCTTTCTATTTCGGATATGTTGTTGGGGGAAAATAGTTACTCAAAATCCTTGTTATGCCAGTTTAAGCTTACTGTACCATGGCTCTTGAGAATATTCTTAGACTTAACCTCAAGTATGCAAATTTCAATCACAAATATTTCTATAAATTACAGAATAAATGTTCATAACAAGCTGCTATGTGTAAATATGATGCATACTAACAAATAGCAACTTCTTACGGTTGTTTATCTTTACAGTGAAGGCATACATCATATTCTAAACTGATGAACAGGACAAGAACTAACCAGTGTTTGACATCGTATCGCTAAGTGTGACATGTGAGCTTTTTGCGACACATTCTCATGATTTTTGTCTTTCTGTAATAAAACAAAATCACTAGAATAACAGATCGGAAACTCATTTACTTTTAACTGTGATAACTCTGTATGACATTGATCTAGATGATACAAACCCGGGATTATTAACGATACTTCAGCACATTGATACAATAACTAACATGTCTGTAAATTACTCTCCAAATCCAAAGCTGGATCAGCATTGATACACAAAATACGATCAATCACTTTGACTTTTGACCACCATATTTATTTACGACATACTGACATGTTAGCGATAAACTATTATGTAAAAACTGAACATGAAACATGAACATGGGAGATTTGCCACACAAGTGATATAATCTATCTTTTAAATCTAAAAATCCATACACTGCCTTAAAAGTTATAGACCTTCAGATAAATTTTGAAATGTGACCTTGGCCTTAATGAAATCGATCGCTACAGATCGCCAAATGGGCGCAAACCTTTCTGTAAACTCCCATGGAAATCCCTCCGCTGGCTAAACAGTTACGTGAAACAATTACGTGGTCCCCCCTTATTCCATTAAGCGATGGGAAAGCTTAAATTAGCAGAATTTATAACGGATATTTCGATAATAAAACATGTTTAAACAAAAATAACTGAATGAATACGATATACTGTTTTGAATGTTTTAATTTTACCATATGCAAACATTTTAAGCAGAAATCAAGGTTGTCATACCCCTGCCATCCGCGTTATCGCTTCTTGGAGTAGGGGTTGGATGAAGTATAAAAGTCAATACTCGGACCACGTAATGACGAATCAGGGAGACATAAGATGGACGGAGAGCGGACTCAATGCCGTTCTATAGTACTCGAACAACCCATGTTTTACCGTTCGGTCGTTCGGTACTAATACATAAACGTAGATATAAAAATCGAACAGGAAATGTAGAATTCAAGGAACACATAAGATTGACACAACATATTGACGGTATATTCGAGTATCAAACATTCCTTTTTACAAAGTTTTATTCTATCATTTAATACAAGAGCACTCCAGAAAATGACGTAAATCCTTCTGTGCCGTACAATGTTGCGTCATTTTGGTGGAAATTTTCGAGCCACAGCTGATCTCCAATATTCACTTTAATGATTGCGGTGTTAGCGCCCTGAAGGTCTTGGTATTGGTGAAACGAATCTGTGACCCCAGCATTGATTTTTTCTCCATTGTGCATTAATTCAAGCCATACTTGACCCACTGCGATACCGTGAGCAAAATGATACACAAACAAATATACCTGTAATGATACATGCTTTAAATTAAAGCTGTAGTTTGTTTAAAATATATATATGAAAAAGTAGTATCTTCATGGCGCGGATTTCTTTATTTACACTGTCCCGTTTTATTGTGATGACAGTAGGGTAAGTGTGAGGTTTGGTGCCCCTAGACCCTGGTTTAAACACCCAGCGGCCTTTTTTGCCACTGACCGTTCCAAGGCGGTAGCCCTAAAGTCAACCCTATTGGAACGGTCAGTGGCAAAAAGGCTTCTGGGGGTTAAAACCAGGTTCTAGTGTGCACCAAACCTCACTCTTCCCCTATTTTCATCACCAGTAAAACGGGACAGTGTAAGTAGAAATATCCCCGCCAGGTTATTATTCTCTAACAAACAAGGCGGCATTAAGAGGCATACTGCCTCTTAATGCTTAAAATATTTAAAATAAGAAAGTTAGTTAACATATTCTACTGAACAAAATTGCTAAGTATCAACTTTTGTATCTTAACTAACTTTCTTATTTTAAATATATTTTAGAAAAGATATATGATAAGTATTTTGTTTTGACCCATAGTTTGTAAAACATTTATATTTTGTTTAAATTGTTACATCTTTTGAGAGTTACCTTCCCTTTATATGAAAACATGAAATGTGCTAATAAAACACATAACATGAGTCAAAGATCGCTTAAAGATATACAATTCTTAAAATTGGTATGAAATTATAAAAAAAAACATAAAAATTTGACCCCTTTATAGCAGATTCTCCGTCTATAAAAAATGAAATATGGATAATCTTAAATTACCTCCCTTTAAATTGAATATTGTTTGAAATTCAAGTAACATTAACTATTTCGAAAATTTCTTTTGCAAACGCATTTGTAGTGGTAATGCTAGTAAAACATGAAGTCAAAATAATTTTAACTGACATATTTTAGAATTAGGAACATCAAAAGCTTCACTAATTCGAAGTACTTAATAAAATCATATATACCCAGTTGTATAAGTGTTATACATGTAACTTATTTCTAAGAAAACACATTGACTTAAAAGTTTTAAAATATGTTCATGCAATCAGAGTAGACGATTTACACTCATTATTTTGCAGTTTAACCGTATCTCTAATCAAGCACAAAATACACAAAACAATGGGAACATTATTGACATATTTTTAGGTTGGTACTTAGCAATTTGATTTAGTATATAAGTAAAACACATACATGATCATGTATATATATATATAAAGCCTAGAAAACGACAAAGGAAAAGACAGTATTAAGTGACTCGACAGAAGCCAGAGCAACAAGAGAACGAAAAAACCGTTAAGGGTACAACAAGAAACGATTTAAGACAAACATCAAACGTAGTACTAGATGACGAGGAAAGTTAAGGAAAATCCTGATAAAATGGGCCAAAATATCGATGAGCACAAAACCTTCAACATGGTATAAGAAACACATGTCTTTAAGGAAACACTGGTTCTAAACAATACTTAAGGGGATCCCTTTGGAAGCAACTAACACAAACAAGAGAGAAAGTAGCAGACTCGGTTTTATTGAGTCCGTACTAAGTCCATTCTTATATAAAACAATTTAAGATGTATCAAATATTCATTTAATTCTCATTGCCGTAACATTGTTATAACATTGGAGACAATATTTGAACAAGTGAAATTTCATTTACTTTACTGTATGACCAGACAAGCAAAGGGTAAGAAGGGATTTTAAAGATTTAAGAAAATAGCAATATAACTTTTAGCTTATAACGTACTTTGTACGTGCTGAAATTACCAAATATAAATTAATATTCTAAATATATTTATATAATTATAATAATATGTGAGCAAAAATAGCATAAGACTTATACACACATATTGCTCTGAAGATGTTTATTTACAATACCAAAGTAATAGGAAATAGAGTTTAATTACCAGGGCCCGTAATCATAAAGCTTCTTAAGATATTTCTCAACTTCAATTTAAGATTGATAAATTTTACTTAGGTAAGATGTATTCTTATCTTAAGTCATAATCGTATACCTAAAGCAGCTTAGTTGAAATCTTAGTTGAAATCTTAGCTAAGAAATATCTTAAGAAGTTCTTATTTCTTAATTCAATTGTTCGTTTCTTTAGTTTGTATCCAGGTTAATCTGGAATTCCCCATCTATATTTAGAAACCGGAACAGCTCTTTAGCTATGGATTCCCCAACAACTACGCAATATAAATACTGGAGTGAAGAATCCTTAGAGTTGCTTCTTGTTCAAGTATTGTCCCATCTTTGAAAGTAAATACATTTTTAAGCAATACATATAAGTCAACTTGTTACTTGATTAAATATTAAACTGACTGTGTTTGTTGTCTTTTTTCTTAATGTGTTTGTTGTGTTTTTTCTTAAAGGGAGGCGATCTCAAATCATTTTAGGTGTCAATACAAATACGATTAAAACCGTCATAATTTGTTTCAGTTTCATGTTTAATGTGCATACTTTAAGCAGTAAACTAGGCCCCATACGATTTAAGTATTGTAATGTCTGGAAAACTGGACGACTCGGCTAGTTTCATGGTGTAAATATTTAATATTAATTCATATAATGCTTTAAGTTCTAAATGATGATTGTGTTGTGATCGACATACCCTGAATGTATGTACCACTCTTAGCAATATAAACCCAATTTAAAATCCATAGATATGATTTAGCAACAGCAACCAGCCAGGCCGTCGACATTTCCAGACCAAACGTGTTCATAAACTATAGTACTTGCGGCTTAATGTAACGCATGTGCATGTGCACTCTTCATATGAACTTGACGCACACTATTAGGGTTTGCATAACACCAATCACTCCGTCAGACCGCTTCCAGTCTCTAAATGTAAACTTCCTTTCCTTAACATAATCCAAATATGTCATGAAATTGTTTTAAAAACCTTGAAATAAAATTATTAACGTAACGTTACATTACATTACATTACGAGGTCAAGCCCGTTTTAAAGAAACATACGTTATGAATGATTATAAAATGTTTAACTGTGTGGCGGAACAAAATGTACAAATGTAGAGTATTTGTAAAAACCTCCCTTGATAGAGATCTTAGGATCGAAATATTGGAAAAAATAGAGTGATATTTTCTACATTGTATTAAAATAAAGTTTCCTTTTAAAAGGAACGACTTGCCATGTAAATATAATGAAGAGGTTGGGGCAAAAGGGGAATCTCATAGCAGGATAGAGTTTTGGGATAACATACAACAATTAATTAAAAACAGTTAACAGTAAATCAAATCAAATAACAGGTTAGACTAGATCATCTGCGACGCTTGTTTGTTTTTAAAACAAACGTCTAGAACAGTTCTTCTAAAAAGAAATGACGCGGCAGCTATTTTACCGAGATTCTGGTATCGTTTCTGATTCTCGGATACTGACGCACCTTCTATCAAAGATATACAGAACGGCAGAAAGACACTAAATTAATACATCAACAAAGAAGGAAAGTTCATCATTATATCGACGAACTAATTGTGGGTGGACCACCACCACCACCACCACCCGAACACTCGCACTGCCCTCCCCCCACCCAACGACGTGTTGTAAACATATCATGGGTAGGATTGTTACCAGTTATTAGTATTGATCTTCTTCGACGCTTGATTGTACATACAAACGTCTTAACTGTTAGCATGGTTAGTGCAGGAAAAAAATGAAACCGGAAACACATGTCTGTAAATATTTTTTATTATAATATTTGTGAGGTGGTGTGGTAGTAACAGTAAATCAAATCAAATAAAAGGTAACAGAGACGTAAAATATTAATCTACTTCTTAGATCTCTGCAGGTAACAATCCTTACTATGATATTTTGAGATACGTGTGATCAGGGTCCTTATATTTGTGATGAGGGTGGAGGAGAACAATCACTATTTCCGTCATTTGATACAGATTGTGGGTAACAGATAACGGTAAATAATTAGTTTCAGTAATGTTAAGATAGCAACATTTAGCCAATAACAGCATAACAGAAAGAATAAGCCCCGATCTTGTAATACCAATAACTTAGACACCAACGTGTCAAACCTATTCAGTAGACTGCTTCACTGCGCATGTCCCGGTTCACTGAAACAAGCCTTAGCTGTGGAGCAGTCTATATGTGGAATTATCAATTTAAGCTAAGGTAAATCCAACCGACAAATCTACATTTAGATTAGATTATTAATTTATTCTATTTCAATTTAAAATAAATATACTAATATATACACAATAAAGGACATTTAACATAACATACTACATCTTTTCATGAACACAACCATTGAATAATGAGGGAATATCAAATTTAAAGAAATTGGCATGAACGTGTCAACAAACGTGTCAACCTATCTCGGGAAGCGGACAATTCTTTGGCGGGAAAAACAACCAAAACAAGCGTCTATCTGTGTAGAAGAAGAACAAGTGCCAATCGGTATATAATCATAACTATGATAAGATTGGCTGTTTTACCTGATTGATGCGTAGAAGAAGCGAGCATCGTGGGTCAGAGAACCAGACTAAACGGAAACAAGCGTCTGTGTAGAAGAAGTGGTTACTTCCGCTGAAAAACCGAAATAAGTACATAGGCAAGCACGCGAAGGTGCAAGCCAGTGAAGCTGTATATTCTATTTTTATTGTGGGCAATATGGATCTACTTACTCCTGAGACTGGTACGGTGAACACGCCACTATGAACACTGTAGCCACTACCATCGTTGAGCAATACTCTGTCAAACTTGATTGTTTGTCCAAGACCAATATGCGCCTGATTTATTGTCAGCAAAGTTGAAAAGCTCACATTTCCAGTCTCTGCTCTTGAACCTTAAACAGTGAAATGTTGACGAGTAAATATGACACATACTTATTGTGTTTAATTTAATGGATATATAAATATTGCATGTGTATACTCATAAAATGGTTCAGGTTTAATGGGGAGATCCTTTTGTAAAACGTGTGCAATTGAAGTTAATGGTCATACATAACGAATCATTAAATACACATATGAGTTCGAAAATGAAAATATTACCATACGACGTAACTTACCTTTTGTTTTCAAAAAGTATGAAAGGAAAAAATTGGTAATCAAAGTTCGTTTCAAACACTGATCAATACCAAAAATAAAAGTAGATCTATACACTAATACCGTATATATATATATTACTTCACGGATATATATTTATAAAGATTACCTTACCTCGTTTTAATTCGACCGAAAGGCGAGCTTCTAGCTCTCGTATCCGAGCTTCATAGTTTGTCACCTGCTCACATCTAGCCAATTTCCTCTCAATTTGACTCAATCTTACCTCATAGTTAAGACTTTCAGTTTGGTGCGAATCTATGACTTTGCCTAACAGAAACACCAAGACAATAATTTGGAACATACTGGTGCCACTGAAGATCGGCTAGTTATGACTGTTAGCCTTGTATCTTATCAAATAAGCGTGATTATTAAAACCTTTGAGATAACCTTCAGTGATAACGATATTAATAGAAACAAATAGACATGGACAAGGAACATCTGACATGAAGATTTAAATCTATGAAAGTAATCAACAAAACAAATGTGTTGATTATGTGCGATAATTCAAAAGATCAAAATATAATGACCTCATAAGTGGACTGAAGGAGATCTGAAAGAATTTGGATTCTATAAATTTACGAATATTTAAAACAATATTAATGTGTTTCGGTTTAATGTTCAATGTGCACATGTACTAAAACTACTTACTCCTGAAACTGATACGGTGAACACGCCTCTATGAACACTGTCCCCTCCACCATCGTTAAGCAGTACTCTGGCAAACTTGATTGTTTGTGCAAGACCGATTGTTCTGATCTACTGTCAACAAAGTTGAAAAGTCCTCATTCCCAGATACTGGTCTTTAAAAGTAGATATAAAAGTCGAAACCGTAAACAGTGTAATTTTGACGAGTCTATAGGACACATGATTATTGTATTTAATGGATATATACATATTGCATGAAGTGTATACTAATAAAATGCCTCAGCTTTAATGAGGAGAGTAAGTCGGAAAACACGTAGAACATGAAATTGAGCGTTCGCATAACCCAGTAAAAAAAAACACGTAGAACATGAAATTGAGCGTTCGCATAACCCAGTAAAAAAACAACACGTTGAACATAAAAAAAAAACACGTTGAACATAAAATTGAGCGTTCGCATAACCCAGTAAAAAAAACACGTAGAACGTGAAATTGAGCGTTCGCATAATACAGTAAAAAATACGCATTCAAAACCAACAATAACTACAAGGATATATAAAAGCCAAGTATACTCAGTTGCAAAAGAAACTGGACACTTTGAACATTTTACTTTAAACCCCTATCCTCTTTATCAAGCGACAGTCCCTTAATGATTCGACTTATTGAAAAACAAATGACAACATGATATTGGCAATGGAATGATTAAAACTTTGGTACCAAACATGGCATATTCATTTTGGAATTTGTCAATTTAATTCTAAAAGAAATTATACAATTAAATCTAAACAAAACTCAGTGTCCACTTTCTTTTGCAACTGAGTATATTACACGCAACACACGCATAAGGGTTGACAAGGGTTAAACCATGCCCCATCCGAACGGTCTAATTATTGTTAATGAAATAGTTTGATTTAGAAAACTAGACAAATGGGCTATTTGTGTTGAGTAAATCATGAATATTAATTAATAAAATGCTTCAAGGCTCTTACAGTTTCTTGTTTTGTGATCGAGTAACGCTTATATAAATTATATTTACAGCAATATAAACTTCAATGAAATTAGTATATAAAAGGCGGTAAAAAAAGTGGTTATGCTCTTTGATGTTTTTATATCTCTTGTGTCTTGTCTACACCAACTCAGAATTAAATAGTGTGAAATCAGTATCAACACTTATGTCATCAAATGAAATAACTATCCAACGGAATCTGAATTTAACTTGTTTTATTTGGTTAAACTGTTTCCATTGACCTTCCTTTTCAATAATCAAGGTAGAAAAGACACATTTTAGTAATTATTATTTAGAAGACAATAGATAATTTATATATTCTGTGTTTTATCAGATACCCTATTTGATTATAATAATGATTATCAGAATCCTCGTATTCAATAATCTCATTTAAAATCAACTTGCATTTTTAGTTCTCTTGGTACTTTGATTCATTAACAAGTTCAAAAGTCACCCCCCTTGATCACTCTTCAAGAAAGAGAAACAATCGAAAGTGCGCCCTCTTGTGACGGTTTGTTGATCAAGAAAAAAGCTAAGCTACAATTCAGAAGTTGGCCGTAGGCTTATTAACTCAACCATAGGTGTTAAGAAGCCCTACCATAAGATCAGAATTTCACAAAATATGAGGTCTGATCTTTCACTTTGGTTACAGTTTCTAGATTCATACAATGGTGTCACGGTCATCACAAATAATCAATGGGCATCCAATGAAAGTCTAGAGCTATATACAGATAGCGCAGGGGAGCTTCAGGGGGTTCGGGATTTATTTTGCTGGTAAATGGGCGCACGCGGTCTGGCCCAAAAAATAGGTGCACTCTGATATTATCAGAGACATGACCTTCCTAGAACTGTTCCCAGTAGTAGCAGCCATCATACTGTGGGCATCCACTTTGTCAAATAAAAAAGTACTCTTGCATATCGATAACCAAGCCGTGGTACAGGTGGTAAACACAAAAACATGCAAATCAGACAGGGTGATGAATTTGGTTAGACACATGGTTTTAACTACTCTAACACACAATATTTCAATTAGGGCAGAGTATATTTCCTCTAAAGAAAATCACATTGCTGACTCTCTTTCTCGTTCTCAGTGGGGAAGGTTCAGGCGAGAAGCACCCGACGCAGAACAGTGGCCAATGAAAGTGCCTCCACAGATCTGGAAAATCTAACAAAGCTAGCTCAGGATCTAATCGACAGCTCTATTTCTCAAACTGAAAAGAACGCATATAAGGCAGCCATTGTCATGCTCGAACATTTCAGAAAATTATATAGCCTCAAACAAGTATGGCCTGCGCCAGTTCATGACCTGCTTAATTTCGTGGCCTACTTGTCCATAGAAAGTATTTCAGCATCCTCGATTGCAGCCTTTCTGTCTGGTATTGCTTACGTACACAAAGTCAAAGGAACACATGACACAACAAAATCTTTTTAAGTTGGAAAAGCAGTTGAGGGTCTGCCTCGCTTACAAGGTGGGGTAAATAGGGACGTTAGAGCACCCATAACACTTAATCTACTTGACAAACTAGTGGCATGCCTGCATAGTATCAGTGCTACCGGTTTCGAAGAATCATTATTTGCTGCAGCATTTTCAATTGCATTTTTTGCACTTTTGCGGGTTGGCGAATTTACACAGAGCAATAAACACACCCATAGTGTTAAACCGATAAAACTACAAGACGTGCAGTTAGTTGGCTGGTAAATCCAGATGACAATAAGATGGTCAAAAACAGATCAATGTGGAAAATCGGTTACTCTCCACATCCCAAAAATCAGTGAATCATACTGTCCGGTAAAGTTAATGAGCAATTATTTACAGTTGCGTCCCATTTTTAGTAACGATGCTCTGTTTATCCCCTTAACCACAGTTCCCTAACTAGATATCAGTTTAATGCGATCTTAGAAAAAGCATTGGCATTCCTCAACATTAAAGGTCACTACAGGTCACATAGCTTTAGAATAGGGGCTGCTACAGAGCTGGCAAAAAAAGGGGATTCCAGAACATAAAATATTGGCCATGGGTAGATGGAAATCCAGCGTATATACCCGATACATTCGATTAGACTGCTAGATACTAATGCAAACAAAGTTTTTGCAGGTACAACCACCAATATCTGGCTGGTGGGATCATCGTTTGTATACTGGACTGGTGTTGCAGCAAAAGAAACGGACCAGTCAGAATTGCGGAGCAGAGGGCTGTCTCCATATTGGGTTGGTGAGCGAGGTTTAACAGTGGACAGATGGATGGTCTAATTGATCAAAAACGTAAACTGCTCCCTCACCCGGATTATTTACTAATCCACTGTGGGTCAAACGATTTAACAACAGAAAACCTATCGGGGAAACAATTAATAGAAAATGTAAAGTGTTCACTGCTAAGATACCGTTATCTATTCCAAAACACAACTTTAATTTGGTCAACATTACTTCCTCGCCGTTATTGGCACTTTGCCCCATTGAATGCTGGTCCCATGTTAGACAAGAAACGGAAAAGGGAGAACAGTGCTATCAAGAAATTTGTGTTGGAAATGGGGGGAAAAGTGATAGACAACGAAAGTTGCATTTCTGTACATGATGTGGTATTGTACAGTACTGATGGAACCCACTTGTCAAAACTTGGCAACCGGGTGTTACTTAAAAACTGGAAAGTGGGAATTGAGAATATAGTATTCGAAAAGCAGTCTCTTCCGTGTAGGGCCAGATTTATATGGTGTTTTTTTGTGGAGTTGAACACCGGTGTGTCTGGGTAGATGTTCATGTGGCAGTCCGGGGAGACAGATGTTATTTGGGGCGTGCCACCTGGCCTTTTCTCCTGACCTGACATGCTACCAAGCTGCAGGGTGAACGTTACCAAGGTTAATAATAATGTATGTGTTGTATAGGGGTTTACATCTGGGTAACGATGGAACCCCCTCCACCTTTATGTATATAGGGGAGGCCCAGTTTCAGTCAACTGTTGGGCACTTGTTTCTAGCGGGCGAAAGGGTTATACAGGTGGTCCCCAATGGCTGTCCACGGTACGGTAGTCGGGTAAGTATCGGGACTGGACACTATGTTAACATGGGCCGCTGGTTTGCCAGTATGTCTCGGGCAATCGGTTGTCTCCCCGGGCCTCAACAAAAAATTGTATTTTCTAATAGATATTCTCTGTAGCCAAAATACATGCCACTACTGTTACATAGTATTATAACTTACCATATGTTAATGGTACATGATGAACATGTAAAATAAAAATGTGATTTGAAAGAAAGTAGTTCTTATTGCCGGGTTTCACATTCTTCAATGGAGAATGAACATAAGTGTCCACTCAAGCGTTCGTCACGCACACGCCAAGTTGTATATTATTTAATGTGTATGAATATCTCTATATTTTAGAGACCGGTGGAGAAGCGTGGTAAACTACTTTTCTCTCTTGTGTGTGTTTGTTGCTTCCAAGGGATCACATTTTCAGTATTTATTGTTATCTCAGCTGACCAGTGCAGTTTGTACGGACAGTACGTGTGCCGCCTCCTTCCCTAAAACCTTCGCCCAGGACAATGTTTATCAAATAAATGAACAGTATGAACTGGAATTACAGAGCTAACCCTATCATGAAAACTGTGTACATGCAATTAAGAGCTAATCCCAGACATTACGCACGTGACATCTGTTATAAAATGTTGAATGGAGTCAGATGGAAATGTTTAGAGCAATGCAGTGTTGTGGATAGAACTACCAATTGTACTGTCAAATTGAGTGAATGTATTAATCTATTTTATCCATTAATTTTGCATATTTTAGTGTCTTTTTTATCGTTTTGATAAATGTTTGGCTTCTAATAAATTAAGATCACCTGCTGTCACATAGGGTAAAAACACGCATGTTCATGTTAAAAACTTATAAAACAGTTATGGCTATTTCATTGTCTTTTGGCAGGTTCACGAGATTACCTATTTCCGTTTCTGCTGAAAATTGTTTGATGAATTATGAAGGCACTAACCCTCAATATAACGGCAAAATCACCAGTTATCAAAACTCTATTCGGTTGTTCAGGTCATATAACAATGTATATGCGCCGACTAAAGGTATTGATTTATTTACGGGTTCTTAAAATACCCGGGATTGAATGTGGGTAAAATGAATTTCATGAGTTGGCAACTCTTAATTCGACGCTTGGGGTTTTTGGGGTTTGGCCTGGCTAGTTAAAGCCGTTCATATTCTGTCTATAGAGTTCAGATTTTCAAAATATGGAAGTTATATATATACCTTGTCGTCAGTAGGTTTAGAAACCGTATACATATGTTGTAAAATATTGCTGTTGTTGGCAGATTAGCTATTTGAATGATACTAGATTTACAGAATTATATTTTAAATACATGTAAATAAATACTGAATAGGGGGATCTTTAAATATACATAATGTGATTTGAAATATATGAAAGTTTGCTTTTAAATGACACATACACCTGTACTTAGTTCAAGCGTATTCAATAGTTTATCTGTTAACGAAATTTATTTTGAAAATTAAAATTATCTCAACACTGCTTATACCGATCAGAAATGTAACATGTTAAATAGTTTATCAAACGAGATTATGACCATATGATTTTTAAACTCAACGCATCTTTAGTGGTTATCATCTATTTACAGTTCGCCACTATGCTTTCCTCTTTGATAGTGCGATTGCCGGCGGACAAATTGTCGACCCTATGATGACGTTTACCGAAATCTTGAGATGTTTGACGTTTCTCTCAAATTTTGTTTTGTTTTGCCCTTAATGGTTTAATCTCTTGTTGGTCTGGTTACTGCCAAGTCATTGAGTACTTGCTTTGTGGCTTTCTAGTTGTTGTTTTTTATATACTGAGCAGAATAAATTAATTTTGCACATAAAATGTATGTCATTTCCATAGACGAGATACAAAGCCGTGTATGTTCTGGGTCAATAATAAAGTGACATAGATATGACCAATAATAATGCTACAAAGTCATTTGTAGACAAACGCGGTGATAACAATAAAGCAAATTTGATTAGAACATACTTTTATAGGTTATAGAAAATCGTTCTTATTTCAATGAAAAGGGAGGTAATTTTAAAATTACACAATTTGGAATATTTTTGTTTGAGAATAACAACCGCTTGTGAACACATTTCAGCGGTTTTTAAACAATAACAGAATGGGCAAGTCTTGTCAATGATAAACGCTTGTCAATGATAAACATTAAATTTGTTCAAAGCAATACGTTTGTTTAATAAAAAAAGTTGTTTTCAATATATAGGAGGTAATTGTGATACTTCGCTCAGAAAATTATAAAATAACACAATTTTTTGAAAATCACATCCTTGCCTAGCATTCCTAGTATCTTCAATCAATTATTTCAATGTTCATATGTTTAATCTAATGTCCCTAAAACGTGGTGCTAAAAGTTTTATGTTCAATATATATATATACATGATCATCTCTCTGTTAAACTTATATTATCTATTAATACTGCCTAGTTTGTTAGAGGATATAGTATGGCGGGGATTTCATTAGCTACGCTTTATCGTTTTATAGCGATGACAATAAGGTAAGAGTGAGGTTTGATGCAGCCCAGAATCTAGAATCCACCCCAACCCCACCTTGCCCCCACAGCGGTCTTTTTGGCCACTGACCGTTCCAAGACGGTAGCCCTATTGTCAACCTTTTTATGTTGGTGATGGGATTCATCTTGCCCTTTGTTCTTCCTTGTAATTGTTTTTTATTGTCATGGATGATTTTGGTTGACCGTTGTCCTTGACTGCTTCATTTCCGCTTTGACTTTTATATCTACCTTTATATATCGGATAGCTAGTCTAATGGATACTCATGTTGTAACTTAAATTGATATATAATTACACAATGTGTGTGTCATCCTTTTTAAAGGGTCGCATCACGGCAATTTTGAAGTTTGTATCAAGTATTAAAATTGGCATCTCCATTTATTAATTCAGTATCACTTTAACTTTAAACCTGCTTTCATAAATTAAAATAAAATTAGAGTTTTCAATTTGTCTTCGTTATTTTACTATAGGTTTAAATATATAAATATATTTTGGTGCTATATAATCAGTTAGAAATATGCAAAAACAGTTTGCTTAGAACTATTCTTATAATTAATCTCCTCTATAACGGGACTGACGTTTCACCAAGGCACGTTTAACTGGGTTATTTCTTCTCCGACTAGTGTCTCCGTTCGATTGAGACAATCTGAGTGTTGTAATGTCAGTTAGACAAAAAATCAGGAAGTATGTGTTCCTCGATTCAAACTGAAGCAAGTATGCAAGAGGGAGAATGTTCAAAAATGAGTGAAAGTGGAAATATGGGAATCACCACATGAACATATTGCAGTCTCGGTTTGATTGAGTTCATGAACGGTAGTAAAACTGCTCACACCCTCTAGCCCCAGGTTGAGCAAAACTAAAAAAAAATCAAAAGTACGAAAGGTTGAGCCATCACGTAGATGGTATGCATATGACGGTGAACATGGAACCGTCAAAATGTCTACGAGACAATGTTAAGTAGAAAAAAACAAAGGATGAAAGAAAAATACCAATAATGACATTTGAACTTCCCTCCCCCACCGCACACCAACCGCTCAACTCTCATCTGACATTGACGATAAGGAACCTAGTATGTTGACCTTTCTGAGATGTGTTATTACCCATTAGATGTCATGTATTAACAAACATGATGTTGATTTTTATTAAGAGTTTTAGATTAAAAAAATAGTAATATCAGTATGACATCAACAATGGCGCCTGTTAAAAGAAGATCCGAATGAACGTTTAGGAGAAGCAGGTATCATACGTTTAAGCTGTACTGGCCGAGGGCCACGCGAGCTAATGGGACTTCTCCGTCGTCGTCCATACGTCGTCCATCCGTCGTCCGTCTATTAACGTTTCGTTGTTAACACTTTAGCCCCTTTCTTTTGCATGCTATTTTTACCAAAGCTTAGGCAGGGTTTTAATATGAATTAAGGCTCGGACAGGTTTGAACACCAGCTAGATCGGACAACTTACACGAAGGCGTGGTCCTTGTTTACTGAGAAAACAATCATAATCTGCCTTGTTAAGGACATGTCCTTCAGTGGCTTCGTTTTTTATCTTAGGAACAACTTTTTTTAAGATTTGGTCCATAGCTAGAACGGTCTATTCTAAGCATGTTTCAACATTAAAGATAATATATACCCATATTCCATTTTGGTAAATTTCCTATATTTCAGTACAACCTAAATTAGTAAAAGGAAAAAAAAGAAGAGAAATTTAATATAAAAAATCAAATCGAATTACATTAATTTAATTCAAGTTCAATATATATGATCCTATTGTACATATATATGAAGAAAAAGGGTAATATTACCTTTACTGCCTCGCAGATCCTCGGAAAAAATTATATTTTTTAGTGGGAAAAAGTAACATTTCGAAGGAAAAAAAGTATTTTTTGTGAACAATCTTTTTTTCAAAACGTCTGTATTGTTAGCAAATATCTTGTACTTGAAGATAATGAAATAAAACTCATTTGTCACCGAAATTGTTTTTGAGAAAAAGGCAGTTATAACCCTAAACTTTCGAGGGGAAAAAGTATGGGTTTTGGAGGAAACATACACAGGCTTTTTTTCTTAACTGTTAAGTTTGACATAATCCTTTTTATTTAAATAGAGTCAACATGCGCAAAAAAAGTATACAGTGTTATCAAGGTAATAGTATTTAATTTAGTATTTAATGTTTTAAATTGCGTCTTACCTTCCAGGCAGACATGTATGCGCTAATGTCCTTTACACCTTAGCACCTTCGAAAATCATCTAGATCGGATTGGTAACTCCAGCATTAGGCCCTTTGATTTATTGAAAACGATATGTTGTCTAACGTTTACACTCCAGCTCCTTTATTGTTCAACAATGTACTCAATTGCCATATACATAAGAGAGATAGATAAAAAAAAAAGATAAAAAAGGCCAAATTATCGTTGACTTTGTTTTTTTGCAATACGGCAATGAGCAAAATCAATAAGTGTATGATGGAGTTGGAATTAAATCTTACGATAACGTGGTTTGTTGAAGGCGCATTTCAATAAGACCTCAAACTAGTTCAACAATGAACACAACTGCCAAATGCATTAGGGATAATTAGGGAGTTGTTGCCATTGATATTGATAAAATTAAAGAATGACAGATTGTTTCCGCGATCATTTTAGAAAACGACTTTTATTTTCATCAAATTTGATTAGTTTTGGTAAGTTAGGCAATGACAACAATCAGCGTATGATGCCCTTTATTACACGTGAGGAATATAAAGGTGTTAGACATCTAATACGTAAAAGGGTTGAAATAGGGGTTCACTGTGGGTTTAAATATGGTTCCGAGACTCAAACACTGTTATTAAAGATGAATGGCCACATCATATGAACATTTCTTGATAGTCTCGGAGAGAAACATATATTGAAAACCGCTACTAACTTGTACGTAAATATAAGTATTATTTGCATGACGTAGATATTACTTTTATTACTGCGTGACTGCACGGGGAAATGAGGTAAATCAGAAGTGTATAGCTGCACAACTATTGCCAGATAATTGATAAATACATTTACCTGTGGATTAATTTACCTGTTCAAAGTTTTCTACGTCATCAAATAAAATCTTATTCTAGCTTTTTACAGATATTGCAAATATATATTGTTGTGTATTGATTTCGATTTAAATAAACATAAACATGTTCATGAAACAAAACATGGCCGGAGAACTTTAAGGCCGCGTTTATGAAAATTTCCAACATGGATTTTGACATAATTTGAAGGTATTGATTTCTAACAAATATACTGGCCATTATCTGTGAAATGTTATTGGAATCCAAACATTGGAATAAGTGTGTGTGTTGCTACGAGTAATGTTGAATACACATATGTGTATGTATATGTATATGTTTTATTCAAAATTCCAATAGGTATTAAGGCCTGTGAGGATACAGGTAGTTAACACAATACAATGCCAGGTAATACGAAATGAAACAACGTAAACAAATGTACATATATATGTATATGGAGAAGATGATATAAATATTTTAATATCATTAAATCATATATTTTATACACACAGTCTTTCACTATGTAATACAAAATATGAGTAAGCCTATGCGAGAGTAAAATTCACATTCCATAATGGAATATATTGTTATGGTTTAATTCAATTTATTTGTTAATGAAATTAGCAGAATATTATAGTTGTTATAGCTAATGTGAGATAATACGTGTTATACATGTCAATAGTTTAAAAACGGGTTGTTTCCCTTCTTGTACACACAACTCATTACGTGTTTAAGTTACATTGATCGACTGCATAATTAAAGGTGTAAATAAATGTGGTAGTGTTAATAAAACACGGTGATATAGAGCATTATCTAGAACAATATCTCCTAATATAAGTGTACTAAAATAAATTTTAAAATACTGAGATGCATGCGTGCACTCTTTTGTTTTAACCACCTGCTCAGGGTTCAATCCTCCGTGGTGCCACTGAGTTTCGTCGGTGTGTTCATGGGCAAGACACTTTCCCTTAGCCTCGTCCGTCGGATGGGGACGTAAATCGGGCGGTCCCGTGAATCGGCACGTTAAAGAACATAGGAAGAGTAGGGCACGGTTCCCGGATTCCTTTGTATCCTTCCTCGTTCTCTGGGGCGGCTCTTAATAACCTATATTGTGTTGATGAGTCGTTAAACACCATTCAATTCAAATGTTTTAAAACAATCGCAATGCATTAGTCCGTAATAGTTCACATTTAACCTATATTGTGTTGATGAGTCGTTAAACACCATTCAATTCAAATGTTTTAAAACAATCGCAATGCATTAGTCCGTAATAGTTCACATTTACATTCAAAGAACCAGAGAACGTCTAAGCATAACATTTTCATGCTCACCAATGCAAAACGTATATCACAATCACTATGTGTTGATTAATTGAATACAACTCTTTTGTATTTTAATAGTAATTTTAAAGTTTACGAAAAAAAAATCTCGTAATAGGGAACCAGTTTTATACAATTGATTCATGTGTAAAACTATCATACTTTCTTAATGGAACTTTGAATTACATTGGACTTAAAGGCATTTGCTGTAGTTTTCCATGCGCAGCTATTTTGGGCGACTTCTCTTCTAAAACTATTGGATTGATTTTTCTACAAATTTACAGGAATATTGCTTTTGATGTCTAGTTGTAGTTTTTGTCTTTTTTTTTTTTTTGAATTTCTTTTTTTTTAAATTCTTTTTTTTATTTATTTTTTTATTTTTTATTTTTTGTTATTGTCTTTATTTAAATAAAGGCCTAGAATTAGATACATACAATAGTAAAAATATAGCGTTTTGTAAAAATTCCGACAAAATTAAAAAAATTAAGCATAACCGTACCGGTTCCAAAAACCAATATTAAATCTCAATATGCATGGTGACCTATACATTTAATTGAATATATTGTCTAAATATATGTTCAAATAAGTGCCTAGGAAGTTTGAACAAATTCTGTTATTAGGAACATAACAAAAAAGGAAAATATACCATTTCTATATAATTCATACAAAACTTGGCTTTTAGCATAGGGGTAAGGTATCAAATTCTTTTTCTAAACAAGCATGGGGACCTATCATTTTTATTGCACATTTTGTTTTTATATATGTATGAAATTGTATCATTATGGGCTAAATTGTGCATAAATTGTGGTAATGGTCTCAACAGGTTTTGTAAAAGAATATAGGTTTTACATAAAGATGAGATTTAAATGTTATTGTAATTAAATGTTCTTTACTTTAATACAATTTTAGCAGAATTATGACCAATGAACAAACGATTAGACTTCAAAAATGTCTTATTTAGCTATTTCATGGACTTGTTCAACTTTTTGGACAGATTGACATGACGCTGGCATTACAAATTATTTTTTAAAATTTTAACAATCATGGTGAACTACCATTATTTTTGCCTTTTCTGTCTATATATATAACAGACTTACTGTACAAAAAGTTTAAAGAAAATCTGTTATGCAGAAAAAACTATAGAAAATGAAAGAGAAAGGAGAGCCGTTTCTGAATTTCTTCAGATCTTCGACGGACATCATTATCAAATTACTGAGAGTACTGATAATGGTTTGTCCATGTTTGTTTCTGGAACATTTAAGCAATGTAATTGTTTGGGCAAACTTTTTCTATATTTATATATTGTGTGAAATTAAATATGTTAATAACTTCAGTTGTAAATTATCATTTATCATCATTTTATAATTTTATTGTTTTACCATTTATAAGTGATCGAAAAATATGTCTATTTTACTAAAATTCTGTGTGGTTTGTTCTTTAAATAAGTGCAGTTATAAACGTATTCTTACACTTTTAAGGTTTGGAAACATTGAACACAAACAGCATATATATAACTTGTATATATAGCTTTATTGCCGCGCAATAGTTCCCTTATTTTCATGTTTTATTGTTAAATTTTAACACATCCATCTTCTAAGCAATGTCTCTGATAATAATGTTTTTTCCTTAGGTCTACACCAGTTGGTGTTTGCAGTTTATGTGCAAAAACAATCTCCGGTACCAGTAATGTAGAAGAAACGTTTAGAAAACTCGGCCTTTACTTCATGACTGTCATGATCTCACTTGTGATATGAGGGTTCATCATTGTGCCAGTTATTTTTTACGTCATACGAAGAAAAAATCCTTTCAGATTTAAAGCAACATTAATGCCACCGATCATGATTGTCTTTGCCACAGGAAGCAGGTAAGTTCGTTCTTAAAACATAGTGTAACGTACATGGCACTAGTTGGAGTGTTTTGATATTTCCAATAATAAAAATTAAAGTTTCTTTTTAATAGTCTGTAATAACCTTGGAAACTGTTTAAAGAATTATCAAACACCATAAAAAGACAGGACTATTATGCATCTAAAAAGTAACATGAATGAAAATTTGACGTAATCAAGTCATATTACTAAGAAATGTAAAAAGATCGGACAGAGAAAGTAGCATTCAAGCAGGACAGTCCACCACAAAACACAGAAACAAACACGAAAACAGACAAACAAGAACTCAAAAGCAATAATAAATGCAAACAATATCACAAACACATAAGGGTTGACAATAGGGCTACCGTGTTTGAACGTCAGTGGCAAATTAGGGTTTAAACCTGTTCTAGGGTGCACCAAGACTCACACTTACCCCACTTCATCTCATTAAAACAGGACAGTGTAAATAAAGAAATCCCCGCCATGATCTAATCTCTAACAAGGCAGCATCAATAGGCAATATAAGTAAAACACAAATATACTTGTGTAAATATAATACAAAAAAACAATAGCCTAGAAAGCCACAATGTAGGTACTCAATGACTTGGCAGAAGCCAGAGCAGTAAGAGAATAAACCATTAAGGGCACGACAAGAAAGATCATAGACAAACATCAAACGCCACCGTCCCAATGGGCTTTAGGTAGGCGTCATCATAGGGTCCATAGCCTGTCCGGTCGTCGTACAATTAAAGAGGAAAGCATAGTTGCGAACTGTAAAAGGGTCTACCACCAAGCATGCAGTACGTTGCAAAATGATAGGGTCCTAACCTCTTTTGATAAACTTTTTAACAAGTTTAACAAAGATAGTATGAAAGTGATCATGACCAAGAATCTTACGAAGTTTATAAATCACATCACCATAGAAGTCAGGTTGTGATAGTCCTTGTCGCAAAAGAGTCCTTAAATTACTTTTATATATGGAAAGAAGATCAGGGTTACGATAATAATTTTTTGCAAAGGTTTTACGAAGTTCATGGTAACGGTAACCCTGATTGAGTAATTATTTAGTTATACAAAGATTACGAATATTAAAGTCCTCAACTCGAGTAGAAGCTCTAGAAAAACGAATAAGTTGAGACACATACACCCCATAAGAAGTTGCTCGGGGAATATCCCCATCCAAGTGGGGATAATTAACAATGTCAAAATTAAAATGATCTCTCTTGTCATAGATTTTGCTAATTATTTCACCATTTTCAATCGAGAGATCTAAATCAAGAAAAGAAGCGTTATTATCAGATATATTAGCTTTGTGTTAAGCTGAAGTTCTTTAGGATAAATATAATTAACCATAGTTGGAAAGAAAGAGTTGTCAATGTTCAATATGGCATCGAAAGGTGTCATTAAAGGCTTCAATAACATCTGCCTGGGTATCTGGTGAAAGACTCAACATGAAATCTCTTTCATAGCAAAATAAAAACAAACTGCGACAAGTGGTGCACAGTTCGTACCTATAGGGATACCAACAATTTGTCTATAAACGGTGGTTCCATACATGACGAAAATATTATCTAATAGGAAGATGAGTGCTTCACAAACACCATAGCAAGTCCACATAGTTTAATTTTCTAAAGTGCCGTTAGTAAAAAAAGCTTTTATATTATTACTTGTCAAAAATGTAGTATTTTCTCTAGCGAATGTTTTTTGAATAAGAGAAATTAGCTTGTCTTTAATAAGGTGATGTGGTAATGTTGTATATAGTGCAGAGAAGTTATAAGTGCTTATTGATGAAACTTGACCTTTAATGAACATTTTATCAAGAACGTCTCCTGAATTGTTTATAGACCAAAATAAATTAATCCCGGAGTTTTCATAAGTTTTATCATAGCGATTCATATCTTCTGAAGCAAATACACTCAACAATAATTTTTAAAATATATACAGTGTAACGTGCACGCATTGTTTGCTAATATTATGGTTTTATATTCTTTTGCAGTGTTTTTCTTCATTTCAAATGGTATTGATCAATATGGTGAAATGGCTTGATGACGTCATTAATCCAAGACGGCCGCATTCAAGACGGCCGCATCGGTTTAAGATTTTGTTTACACGTTTTAATAGTTCATATCTCCTTTTTTAGTTGTATTATTTTGATAATTCTTTCACCCTTTTCAAATGTTGTAGAGTTGTTTAAAAGTCTTTTTTGAACCACTTACAAGAGTCTCAATCACATCATTCAGTGACTGTATACAGTAAACCAATGGGTAATTATTTCATCTGTATTACATGTATTAGAACTGATATGCATTAGTTACGGTTCCTTATGCATGTGCGCTTTCTGTTGTTTGTACGCTTCTACAAGATACATTAATCCCATTTCAGTGTTATTGCTCTACCAGAGAGTTTTAATAGTCTTGAACATAAGAATGGTGTTGACAAGAGAATATCTAGGTTCGTTGCACCCCTGGCGGCCACCATTGGTCGTTCCGGCAGTGCTGTTTACATCGCCACGTCTTGCATCTTCATCATTCAAATGGTTGACATGGAAACGAGGGCTGCCAATATGATCTTTGTTATGTATGTATTTAAGTTTGTCTTAAAGCCAACGGGTCAAATAAGATAGTATGAATGCTCTCCGTTGCCGTCTGTCGTCCATTATCCACATTTTCCTCAAAAGCTGCTGGTCTTTTCTTACCAAACATATCGTGGATGATCCATTGATCAATATGCACAAATAATGTCAAACACGTATGTATCATACGTGTTTTCATTTTCTTTAAAATACCAAAACCTTTAAAAGTATTCTTTTCAGGATCCGATTTTTTAAAGTGTTTTTTCTCCGGAAATGATCTATCCATCATATGTTATCATTGATGTACAAATAAAGTTCCTACAGGTAAAGTTCCCCGACTTCGTGCATTTAAGGTTATTCATTACTGTCAATTGCAAACTACGTTTCTGTGCATGTTTTAGGTTGAATGTGGTCCTTGAATGGCAGAATTCCTGTTCGACACGTATATCTGTTTTATTATTATATATTGTTATACTGTCAATTACAGATTACTGACGTGGATATCGGCGTTAGCCATTCCATCAGTAACAGGTGCCTAATAGCAGTTTTAATACTACTGACGGCACTTAATATTCCGGGCGAGTCGGCAGCCATGTTGTTTGCCTTAGAGTTCTTTTTGTAAGTTGATGGTATCTAGTATCCACGATTTTGGTATCATTTTATTTAAATAGTATTATAAAATGTGTCGATTTTAATTAGTGCTTAAATAAACAATCTATCTTGTAAGAAAGCACCCACAAACTTAGTTTCACACAAAACGTATTGTTACTGTTACATGGCTTACTTTAGTGTATTGTTACATGGTATATACTGGCGTTCATTGATAAGTATAAATATGATTTGTTCAATATTGTTAACCTTGAACATAGTAGAAATAGTACAGGTGTAAACAAGTTACGTACTTACAAATTATTTAAAAGTGTTTTTAAAACCGAAGAATATTGTACAATGATTCTACCACGCAACCATAGATCTGCTTTATCTAGATTTCGGTGTGGTGTTGCGCCCATTCGTTTAGAAACTGGTCGTTATGAAAGGCTTCCAGTTTGTGAAAGAGTGTGTCCGTTTTGTAATGATACTGTAGAAAATGAGATTCACGTTATACTTTCATGTCCATTATATAATGATATACGATTACAAATGATTGATTATGCATTCTTACTCGATTCAAATTTCAATGACTATACAGACGAACAGAAGATAGTTTTTCTATTTAATAATGTAAATCTGATTAGAATATGTGCCAAAACCTGCTTCAAAATATTGCAAAGAAGATCAAGTTATCTTTATCGGTAGGCTTGATTTAGATTTAATTTGTTTGAAGTGTAAATATATATTTCTATGTGAACAATGTGTTAATATTGTATATGTATGTTGATATCTTATGTTAATTTAATATATATGTAATTGTTTTATTTATATTTGAGCAATGATTGTTAATCAGGTCATAGCAAATCTGATTTGAGATGATAATTGATTTTTTAAAATGTTTTTTAATAAGCACTTCTAATGCCATCATGGTGCAGTTTTCATAAATTCAGTGTTTTAATATAAAGTTTATTTTAATACATTTTTAGAGCATTTTGTAATTATACTTATCAGTACACTCTGCTCCCGATTAACGATTATAGCTCAATTCTTATCATTGTAAAAATAAATTAAATGAATATGGTAATGTGGTAAATTGATGTGAAAAAAAAAAAGAAGAATTGTGTGATAATTGTATGACATATAGTATTAATATTGTAAAATATAGTATATTTTTAGAAGATATCATATATATCTTTTAGTCTCTTATAACTCTTACAAGAGTGACATGGTGTATAATATTATGTGTTGTTGTTTTATGCTATTGTAGACTGTATATACTATGATGAGACTTTAATAAATAAATAAATTAATTAATTACATTGTACATATGAGGGTAGTGTTACATGGCTTACTTTAGTGTATTGTTACATGGTATATACTTGCGTATTGTTACATTGTACATATGAGGGTATTGTTGCATGGCACACATTAGTGTATTGTTACATGGTATATGCTAGAGTATTGTTATATTATACATATGAGGGTATTGTTACATGGCATACGTTAGTGTATTGTTACATGGTATATACTGTAGTATTGTTACATTGTACATGTGAGGGTATTGTTACATGGCATACGTTAGTGTATTGTTACTTGGTATATACTGGAGTATTGCTACATTGTACATATGAGGGTATTGTTACATGGCATACGATAGGCTATTGTTACCTGGCATGCATTAGGCTATTGTTTTCTTGTATATGGTAGAGTATTGTTACATTGTACATATTATATAAATATTGCATCCCAGCAATATTTATTTTATTATACCGAACAAAAAATGTTTTGATTAAAATTTAAATATATGACGGAAAATAAATCACAATAAACCTTCTTTTTTTTTATTTATTTATATTTTTATACCATTTTTGATTTAAAGTAACAAAAAACAAGATTAAGACCTCTTCTTCTATTGTGTACTCGCAGTGGTTTTGGCCAGTTCCAGGGTGTTCAAATCCACTTCCGAAATTGTCGCGAATCTGCTCGCCATATTTGTTCATTGTCATTTGGTAAACCAAGCGTCTTACGATTGACATAATTTCAACTGTATTTTAATAAGCGTCAACGAATTTCCAATTGCGCAAAGCGTGTCGTAATTGGAAAACCCAAAACCTATTTTTATACTTCCCGTGACGTCACAATCGTGTGATAGTAAAAAATGTTTACCGGTGAACTGTAAAAATTGCTTCACGCTAAGGGTATGGGCAATTTATAGAGTAGTGTAAACGTGAGGTATAATACAATGGTATTGTAACATTGTACACATGAGGGTTTTGTAAATGTTTGCAACCAGACACGATAATAATATAAATCAGTATTTCTTACCTTACCATAATGTTGAGAAAACAATAAATAATATATTAGTGATCCGGCACCTTTCTTTGTCACCGTCTTAATATAGCGTATGTATGGTTGAATCATTAAATGTGATCCCACACATATAAACTATAATTGTATTTATGTATACGTGTATATGTTAATTGTGCCTCCGGACGAGTGTGTTGTGATGTAGAGATACAGCATATCAGCGTGTGTTGCAGCTATCCTGTTTAAGAAGTGAATGCATACGTTTGATTTCTGTGTCTCTCATCTGCCGTAGTTCGTCCGAAGGTAATCTGTCCTTGGTTGCTCGCAAATATTTCTCTCTCTCTCTCTCTCTATATATATATATATATATATATATATTTAAATCAGTGAGTTCAAATTCTCTCCCTTTATTATATTTACTGAATTCGCAGTATCCCCAAGATCCGGCACCTTTCATTGTCTCAATATAGCTGTGTGTGGTTGAACGCTTAAATGTGGCCCACTCATATGAGCTATAATTGTATGTTTGTATGCGTCTATATGTTAATTGTGCCTCCAGACGAGTGTGTTATGATGTAGAGATACAGTTTATCAACTTGTGTTGCAGCTACCTTTTTTAAGGAGTGAATATATACGCTTGATTTCTGTGTATCTCGTCATAACTAGGCGCCCTGCCGTAGTTCGTCCGAAGGTTGTCTGTCCTTGGTAGTTCACAAATATTTCTCCCTATATATATATATATATAAAAGGGAGATATCATACGTTACGTTTGATTTCTCTCTCTATATATATATATATATATATATATAAAAGGGAGATATCATACGTTACGTTTGATTTCTGTGTCTCTCATCATAGCTAGGCGCCTTCCGTAGTTCGTCCGAAGGTTATATGTCCTTGGTAGCTCACAAATATTGTCTCCCTATTTATATATATGTATTTATTTATTTATTTATTTATTTATTTAATGAAAACATGTATTTAAAATTCAAATAAATGAATGCCTCTCTATTTAAGAGACAATGTATTGGTGCCTCTCTATTTCTCGAAGCGTGGTAAACTTGATAACTCAGTTGACAAGTGCAGTTGTTACGGACAGTATGTGTGCCGCCTCGCTCCCTAAAACGGCCTCTCAGGACGATATTGATCAAATGATCAAAGAAATGAATGGACAGTATGAACTGGAAATACAAAGCTACCCGATCATGAAAAACTAAGAAATAGATTGTTAACCCATGAGATGTTGAATGATGTCAATGTAAATGTTTAGAGCAATGAGCTTGTGTTGTGGATAAAATTACTAATTACGTTGTCATGTTATATCGGCATAATTTACATATAAGTTATTTTTCTGACGATTTGATATATACTACTCAAAGTTTGCTAAGCACCAAGATTTCGACATTTTACGATGGCTGGTTTTGCCAACAGCATACAACTCAACAATTAATTTTATTTCACGATTAATGCATTTTGTCATTCTGTATTCAACATATCTATATGTAAACCGTATAAAAGAAACCATAAATATCCTTCGTCGCGGTCCAAAAACAAGGCGAAAATGGTTTGGAGCAAATTTTAAGTAGTAAATAATTGGTTTCTAATAAATTGATAAGTTGCTAGTAAAACAGGTAAAAAAGACGATTGCATTGTCTTTTGGCTGGTATGCGAGATTAACTATGGCCATGTCTTCTGAAAATGCGTTAATGGCTTATGAATGATAATGGATTTATATAATATAATCGTATTTCAAAAATATGCACTTTTGTTTTTAACGTCAATACTAGAAATAAAATATGATAGCATTTTAGAACAGTTATTTTCAAATTCCACGAGGTACAAACATGAAAACAAATTTGGCAAAAGTAACGTATCCGTATGTTAAAGCAAACACGTTCGAAAAGATGTGATTTCAAAATTACAGAAGCATGTGAATTTTAGACAATGAAAAACATTTGGACAATGTGATTGTTAATGGGAAAAAAAATGGATTTGTGTTAAAAGCCAAATTCGTGCTAAGCTCAATATTTTAAATTGTCCAACATTTAATATGAATATTTTTCTGTTCAAAAGAGTGTTGTTGGCTTTTTTTGCTTTATTTTTTACAAATAGATATGCTGACATAAACTGAAATTTTACAGTGAAGGCATACATCATATTCTAAACTGATGAACAGGACAGGAACTAACCAATGTTTGACATCGTATCGCTAAGTGCGACATGTGGATTTGAAGCTTTTTGCGACACATTCTCATGATTTTTTTCTTTCTGTAATAGAAAAAAATCACTAGAATAACAATTACAGATCGGAAACTCATTCACTTTTGAACTGTGATAACTCTCTATGACATTGATCTAGATGATACAAACCGGGAGTATAAACGATACTTCAGCACATTGATACAATAACTGACATGTCTGTAAATTACTCTCCAAATCCAAAGCTAGATCAGCAGTGATACACAAAATACGATCAATTCCACTTTGACCTTTGACCACCATATTTATTTACGACATACTGACATGTTAGCGATAACCTATTATGTAAAAACTGAACATGAAACATGAACATGGGAGATTTGCCACACAAGTGTTATAATCTATCTTTTAAATCTAAAAATCCATACACTGCCTTAACAGTTGTAGACCTCCAGATAAATTTTGAAATGTGACCTTGGCCTTAAAGAAATCGATTGCTACAGATCGCCAAATGGACTCAAACCTTTCTGTATCCCTCCGCTGGCTAAACAGTTACTTGAAACAATTACGTGACCCCGCCTTAATTTCATTAAGCGATGGGAAAGCTTAAATTAGCAGAATTCATAACGGATATTTCGATAATAAAACATGTTTACAAAAATTAACTGAAAAAATACGATATCCTTTTAGAATTGAATGTTTTAATTTTACCATATGCAAACATTTTAAGCAGAAATTAGGGTTTTATTTCATACCCATGCCATCCCCGTTTTCGCTTTTTGGAGTAGGGGTTGGATGAAGTATAAACGTTAATACTTGGACCACGTAATGACGAATCAGAGAGACACATACGGTGGACGGACGAGCGGACTCAATGCCGTTCTATAGTACTCGAACAACCCATGTTTTACCGTTCGGTCGTTCGGTACTAATACATAAACGTAGATATAAAAGTCGAACAGGAAATGTAGAATTGAAGGAACACATAAGATATTGACACAACATATTGACGGTATATTCGACTATTAAACATTCCTTTTTACAAAGTTTTATTCTATCATTTAATACAAGAGCACTCCAGAAAATGACGTAAAGCCTTCTGTGCCGTACAATGTTGCGTCATTTTGGTGGAAACTTTCGAGCCACAGCTGATCTCCAATATTCACTCTAATGATTGCGGTGTTACCGCCCTGAAGGTCTTGGTTGAGATGAAACGGATCTGTGACCCCAGCATTAATTTTGTTTCCATTGCACATCAGTTCAAGCCACACTTGACCCGCTGAGCCACCGTGAGCAAAATGATACACAAACATATATACCTGTAATGATACGTGCTTTAAATTAAAGCTGTAGTTAGTTTAAACTATATATCTGAAAAAGTAGTGTCTTCATGGCGCGGATTTCTTTATTTACACTGTCCCGTTTTATTAGGTTGACAGTAGGGTAAGTGTGAGGTTTGGTGCACACTAGACCCTGGTTTAAACCCCCAGCGGCCTTTTTTGCCACTGACTGTTCCAAGGCGGTAGCCCTATTGTCAACCCTTTTTGTGTTTGTGACGTCTTATGCCTTTATTATTTATTACTATTGCCATTCATGTTTGTCTTTTTGCGTGTGTTTGGGTTTACTGTGTTCTGCGAAAGCTGCGTTTCCAGTTCGACTTTTATATTTATTTTTACATATGACATATGAACATATACGAATACTATGATGTAAATCGCACTAAAAGTGAGATAAAAGTCGAACAGGAAATGCAGCACGCGAAGATCACAGTCAACAATAAACACGCATAGAAACAAACGACAACTACAAAGACTAATAACAGGCGGAAATATATGACATCACAAACATAAAAGGGTTGACAATAGGGCTATCGCCTTGGAACGGTCAATGGCAAAAAAGGCTTCTGGGGGTTAAAACCAGGTTCTAGGGTGCACCAAACCTCACTCTTCCCCTATTGTCATCCAAGTAAAACGGAACAATGTAAGTAGAATTATCCCCGCCAGGTTATATTCTCTAACAAACAAGGCGGCATTAAGAGGCAGTATAAGTAAAACCCATTCCTGATCATGTATATATATATATAAGGGTGAGAAAATACATACATCTGGATCCCCGAGGGGATACGAAAATGTTGGAATAAATTAATAGATGGGGAAAAAAACATTTATACAGTGCTACAGTTTATAAAAACCCAAGCGCTTTTGGCTTACGCCTTCATCAGGGGTAGACAAATACGAAAATAACAAATACGAAACAAAAAAGCTCTAAAATACACGGCAGTTTAAATAAAACTCTTTAAAAAACAACTAATCGTTTGGCAGTGTTGCAGAAACTAGTTACTTTGAATAGACAATCTGGAGCCAAATGTGATACTAATAAAAGAACATATCTGGTTGAATGAGGGTAAAACTGTACCCTGACATTTAGTTATGAAGAGAGGATAAACATGTGAAAAAGATAACACAAACCCTACCTCAAAACCTAAAACCTAAAATCGATACTGCAGGATAAAGTATAAAGCAACTCCAACTGAACAAATTAAATTAAATAAATGGAGATATTTTGATCAAGGGAAGTAACAAAAGTACTAATAATAGAACATTGCTGGTTGGATGAAAGTAAAATTGTACGCTGACATTTATGATTAGTTATGAAGAGAGAGTATGTGAGTGAATAACCCTACCTGTATAAGACAAAGAATCGATACTGCAGGATATAGCAAAAACAACTCCAAAGTTAACTGAATAAGGCTAAAATAATATATAAATGGAGAAAATTGGATCAAGGGAAGTAATAAAAACCGTAGTATGTGTGTTTACATTTATATATTCTGTAATATGTATCTAGTCCCCTTTGTTGATTCCTACTGGATGTTTTGTGTTTAAGCGTCTTATCTAGTACGTTTCACGCAATCGTTCCAATTTGGATTGTGTTCGATGCATGTCAGAGACAAGTCGTTGAACGTGTGGCCTTTTGAACTGAAGTGTTCGGCCGCTGGCGACCTAGCAAACCTACGTAATTTACAATCGGAGCGATGGAGGTTAAATCGGAGGTTCAACGCCTGCTTTGTTTCACCGACATACTGTTTTTTGCAAATCAAGCACGTCATTAAGTAGATGACGTTTGCGGATTTGCAGTTTGTGATACTTTTGATTGTGTTTTTGGCACCGAGTGAAGATAAGAAATAGTTTGCGGGAGACATGTATTTACAAGTCTGACATCTCGATGTATGGCCTTTTTTCCCATTTTCTACCTTTTGGTGAAAACTTTTCAGCGAATATCAGGGTGTAATTTTCCATTATATACTATAGTTTAGATTACATTTCAATTTTATTTTATGTCTACTTTTGGCGAATCCACTTTCGGCAAAAGTTTCCAAATCACGCGACAACACAGTCATACAAGAGAGGCCTGTATATGACATCTCGATGTATGGCCATTTTACCCATTTTCTACCTTTTGGTGAAAACTTTTCAGCGAATATCAGGGTGTAATTTTCCATTATATACTATAGTTTAGATTACATTTCAATTTTATTTTATGTCTACTTTTGGCGAATCCACTTTCGGCGAAAGTTTCCAAATCACGCGACAACACAGTCATACAAGAGAGGCCTGTATATGATAACCATCGACAAGCAAAACAAAATAGAAGAAACACAATACAAGAGAGACCAGTATACGATAACCATCAACAAGAAATACAACAAGACAAATACACCATACAAGAGGGGCCAGTATACGATAACCATCAACAAACAACACAACATATCAAATACAGTCATTCAAGGGAGGCCAGTATATGATAACCTTCGACAAGTAACACAACATAGCAAATACAGCAATACAGGAAAGGCCAGTATGTGAATAACCATCGACAAGGAACACACCACAGCAAACACAGCTATACAAGAGAGGCTAGCATATGATAACCATCGACAAGCAGCACAAAATAGCAAAACAGCCATACAAGACAGAGCAGTATACGAGAATCATCGACAAGCAACACAACATACCCAATACAGCTATACAAGAGAGGCCAGTATATGATAACCATCGATAAGCAACACAAAATAGCAAATACACCCACACAACAGAGGCCAGCATGCGATGATCAACGACACGCAACATAGCAAATACAGTCATCCAAGGGAGGCTAGTATATGATAACCTTCGACAAGCAACACAGCATAGCAAATATAGCCATGAGAGTGAAGGCAGTATACGATAACCATCGACAAGCAACACAACATATCAAATACAGCCATACAACAAACGACAGCATACGATAACCACCGACAAGAAACAAAACATAGCAAATACAGCCATACGAGTGAGGTCAATATAGGATAACCATCAACAAGCAACACAACACAGCAAATACAGCCATTCTAGAGAGGCAAATATATGAAACCATCGACAAGCAACACTACATAGTAAATACAGCCATACAAGAGAGGTCAGTATTTGATAACCATCGACAAGAAACATGAATTAGCAAATGCAGCCATACAAGAGAGGTCAGTATTTGATAATCATCGGCAAGCAACATTACAAAAAGTAACAAAAAATAGCAAATAAAGCCATACAAGAAAAGTCCGAATTCGATAACTATCGACAAGCAACACAAAATAGCAAATACAGCCACACGGTAGAGGCTAGCATACGATAGCCATCGATCAACAACATAAACTAGCAAATACAGTCATACAAGAGAGGCCAGTATACGATAACCATTGACAAGTAACACAATATAGCAAATATAGCCATACAAGTGAAGGCAGTATACGATAACCATCGACAAGGAACATCACATAGCAAATACAGCCATACAAGAAAAGTCATTATACGATAACCATCGACAAGCAATACAACATAGCAAATACAGCCATAGAAGAGAGGCCAGTATACGATAACCATCTACAAGCAAAACAAACGAGCAAATACAGCCATACAATATAGGCCAGTATACGATAACCATCGACAAGCAACAACAAATAGCCAATACAGCCTTACAAGAGAGGTCAGTATTTGATAACCATCGACAAGCAACACGAATTAGCAAATTCAGCCATACAGGAGAGGCCAGTATACGATAACCATTTACAAGTAACACAAAATAGTAAATAAAGCCATACGAGAGAAGTCCGTATTCGATAACTATCGACACGAACGACAACATAGCAAATAAGTCATACAGGGAAGGCCGGTATAAGATAACCATCGACAAGCAGCACAATGCAGGCATACAATAGAGGGCAGCACCGACAAGCAACACAACATAGCAAACACAGCCATACAGGAGAGGCTATTATACAATAACCATCGACAAGCAACACAACATAGCAAACACAGACATACAAGAGAGCATAGTATACAATAACCATCGACAAGCAACACAAAATTGCTATGTTGTATACGAGAGGCCAGTATACGATAACAATCGAGAAGTGACACAAAATAGCAAATACAGCCACACAAGAGAGACCAGTATACGATACCCATCAACAATAAACGGAAAATAGCAAATACAGCCACACAATAGAGGTCATTATAGAATAACCATCGACACGTAACACATTATAGCAAATACAGCCATACGAGAGAGGCCAGTAAACAATAACCATCGACAAGCAACACAACACAGATTGTTATCGTACACTGGCCTTTCGTATATGGCTGTATTTTCTATTTTGGGCTGCTTGTCGATGGTTATTGTATACTATCCTCTCTTGTATGGCTGTGTTTGCTATGTTGTGTTACTTGTCGATGGTTATTATATACTAGCCTCTCCTGTATGGTAGTGTTTGCTATATTGTGTTGCTTGTCGGTGCTGCCCTCTATTGTATGGCTGTATTTGCTATGTTGTGTTGCTTGTCGATGGTTATCTTATACTGGCCTCTCTTGCATGGTGCTTGCTATGTTGTGTTGCTTGTCGATGGTTATTGTTTACTGGCCTCTCTCGTATGACTATATTTGCTATATTGTGTTACGTGTCGATGGTTATTCTATAATGGCCTCTATTGTGTGGCTGTATTTGCTATTTTATGTTTATTGTCAATGGGTATCGTATACTGGTCTCTCTTGTGTGGCTGTATTTGCTATTTTGTGTCGCTTCTCGATTGTTATCGTATACTGGCCTCTCGTATACAACATAACAATTATGTGTTGCTTGTCGATGGTTATTGTATACTATTCTCTCTTGTATGGATGTGTTGGCTATGTTGTGTTACTTGTCGATGGTTATTGTATACTAGCCTCTCCTGTATGGCTGTGTTTGCTATGTTGTGTTGCTTGTCGGTGCTGCCCTCTATTGTATGACTGTATTTGCTATGTTGTGCTGCTTGTCGATGGTTATCTTATACCGGCCTCCCCTGTTTGATTTATTTGCTATGTTGTGTTTTGTGTCGATAGTTATCGAATACGGACTTGTCTCGTATGGCTTTATTTGCTATTTTGTGTTACTTGTAGATGGTTATCGTATACTGGCATCGCCTGTATGGCTGAATTTGCTAATTCGTGTTGCTTGTCGATGGTTATCGTATACTGGCCTATATTGTATGGCTGTATTTGCTCGTTTGTTTCGCTTGTAGATAGTTATCGTATACTGGCCTCTCTTCTATGGCTGTATTGCTATGTTGTATTGCTTGTCGATGATTGTCGTATAATGACCTTTCTTGTATGGCTGTATTTGCTATGTGATGTTGCTTGTCGATGGTTATCGTATACTGACTTCACTCGCATGGCTATATTTGCTATGCTGTGTTGCTTGTCGATGGTCATCAAATACTGGACTCCCTTGGATGACTGTATTTGCTATGTTGTGTTGCGTGTCTATGATCATCGCATGCTGGCCTCTGTTGTGTGGGTGTATTTGCTTTTTGTGTTGCTTGTCGATGGTTATAATATACTGGCCTCTCTTGTATAGCTGTAGTTGGTATGTTGTGTTACTTGTCGATGGTTATCGTACACTGGCCTCTCTTGTATGGCTGTATTTGCTAGTTTATATTGCTGATCAATGGTTATCGTATGCTGGCCTCTCCCGTGTGGCTGTATTCGATATTTTGTGTTGCTTGTCGATAGTTATCGAATACGGACTTTTCTTGTATGGCTTTATTTGCTGTTTTGTGTTACTTGTCGATGGTTATCGTATACTGGCCTCTCCTGTATGGCTGCATTTGCTAATTCATGTTGCTTGTCGATGGTTATCAAATACTGACCTCTCTTGTATGGCTGCATTTGCTAATTCATGTTGCTTGTCGATGGTTATTAAATACTGCCCTCTCTTTTATGGCTGTATTTACTATGATGTGTTGCTTGTCGATGGTTATCGTATACTGGCCTCTCTAGAATGGCGATATTTGCAAGTTTATATTGCTGGTCGATGGTTATCGTATGCTGGCCTCCCCCGTGTGGCTGTATTTGCTATTTTGTGTTGCTTGTCGATAGTTATCGAATACGCACTTTTCTTGTATGGCTTTATTTGCTATTTTGTGTTACTTGTTGATGGTTATCGTATACAGGCCTCTCCTGTATGGCTGCATATGTTAATTAATGTTGCTTGTCGATGGTTATCAAATACTGACCTCTCTGTATGGCTGCATTTGCTAATTCATGTTGCTTGTCGATGATTATCAAATACTGACCTCTCTAGAATGGCTGTATTTGCTATGTTGTGTTGCTTGTTGATGGTTATCCTATATTGACCTAACTCGTATGGCTGTATTTGCTATGTTTTGTTTCTTGTCTGTGGTTATCGTATGCCGTCGTTTCTTGTATGGCTTTATTTGCTATTTTGTGTTACTTTTCGATGGTCATCGTATACTGGCCTCTCCTGTATGACTGTATTTCCTAATTCGTGTTGCTTGTCGATGGTTATCAAATGCTGACCTCTCTTGTAAGGCTGTATTTGCTATTTTTGCTGTATACTGCCTTCACTCGCATAGCTATATTTGCTATGCTGTGTTGCTTGTCGATGGTTATCAAATACTGGACTCCCTTGGATGACTGTATTTGCTATGTTGTGTTGCGTGTCGATGATCATCGCATGCTGGCCTCTGTTGTGTGGGTGTATTTGGTTTTTGTGTTGCTTGTCGATGTTTATAGTATACTAGCCTCTCTTGTATAGCTGTATTTGGTATGTTGTGTTGCTTGTCGAAGGTTCTCGTATACTGCTCTGTCTTGTATGGCTGTATTTGCTATTTTGTGTTGCTTGTCAATGGTTATCATATGATAGCCTCTCTTGTATAGCTGTGTTTAATGTGGTGTGGTGCTTGTCGATGGTTATTACATACTGGCTTTTCCTGTATTGCTATATTTGCTATGTTGTGTTACTTGTCGAAGGTTATCATATATTGGCCTCCCTTGAATGACTGTATTTACTATGTTGTGTTGTTTGGTGATGGTTATCGTATACTGACCTCTCTTGTATGGTGTATTTGTCTTTTTGTGTTTCTTGTTGATGGTTATCATATACTGGCCTCCCTTGAATGAATGTATTTGCTATGTTGTGTTGTTTGTTGATGGTTATCGTATACTGGCCTCTCTTGTATAGTGTATTTTCTATTTTGTGTTGCTTGTCGATGGTTATCATATACAGGCCTCTCTTGTATGGCTGTGTTGTCGCGTGATTTGGAAACTTCGCCGAAAGTGGATTCGCCAAAAGTAGACATAAAATAAAATTGAAATTTAATCTAAACTATAGTATATAATGGAAAATTATACCCTGATATTCGCTGAAAAGGTTTCACCGAAAGATAGAAAATGGGAGAAATGGCGCACTCGTAATATTTCGCAAAAAGGATTGAAATTTAATCTAAACTATAGTAAATGGTAGTATAGAAACCGGGTGTTGTTGTTTTTTTAGAGGGGGCTGGGGGGAATGAGTATAGCTTATTTTCCATGCCGTAACATGCAAATTTGCCAACTTGTCATGTAGGGGGCCCCGAGGGAAAAACTGTCCCACATGACATGAGACTTTTGCAAAAATTAAAAAAAAAAACTTTTTTGAATAGTGATTAGCTGTTGGGTCTGGATGTGTCCACGGCGTTGGGCTTGAAAGGTATTGATTACCTGATCTACAGTTGTTTTATTTGGGGTTGATTAAAAAAGTAGCAAGTCATATTATCAATTATTTATAAGTAGTATAGAAACTGAGGTTTTTGGGTGGGGGCGGGGGGTTCTTTGAGGGGGTTGCAATGAGTTTTAAATTTGTTGGTTGGCGTGCCGGCCAACAAATTTACTGACTCGTTGCATAAAACCCCCGATGAGAAAACTGTCCCAGAACCCTCAGTTTCTATACTACTGTCAAGGAAAATCCTGATAAAATGAGCCAAAATATCGACGAGCACAAAACCTTCAACATGGTATAAGAAGCACAAGTCTTTAAGGAAACACTGGTTCTAAACAATACTGAAAGGGGATCCCTTTGGAAGCAACAAACACAAACAAGAGAGAAAGTAGCAGACTCGGTTTTATTGAGTCCGTACTAAGTCCATTCTTTAAGATGTATCAAATATGCATGTTGCCGTAACATTGTTATAACATTGGAGACAATATTTAAACAAGTGAAATTTCATTTACTTTACTGTATGACCAGACAAGCAAAAGGTAAGTAGGGTTTTTAAAGATTTAAGAAAATAGCAATATAACTTTTAGCTTATAACGTACTTTGTACGTGCTGAAATTAACAAATATAAATTAATATTCTATATATATTTATATAATTATAATAATATGTGAGCAAAATTGCATAAGACTTATACACACATATTGCTCTGAAGATGTTTATTTACAGTATCAAAGTAATAGGAAATAGAGTTTAATTACCAGGGGCCTTAATCATAAAGCTTCTTAAGATATTTCTCAACTTCAATTTAAGATTGATTAATTTTACTTAGGTAAGATTTATTCTGATCTTAAGTCATATTCTTATTCTTAAAGCAGCTTGAAATCTTAGTTGAAAATATCTTAAGATTTTCTTATTTCTTAATTCAATTGTTCGTTTCTTTAGTTTGTATCCAGGTTAATCTGGAATTCCCCATCTATATTTAGAAACCGGAACAGCTCTTTAGCTTAGGATTCCCCCACAACTATGCAATATAAATACTGGAGAGAAGAATCCTTAGATTTGCTTCGTGTTCAAGTATTGTCCCATCTTTGATAGTAAATACATTTTTAAGCAATACATATTAGTCAACTTGTTACTTGATTAAATATTAAACTGACTGTGTTTGTTGTCTTTTTTCTTAATGTGTTTGTTGTCTTTTTCCTTAAAGGGAGGCGATCTCAAATCATTTTAGGTGTCAATAAAAATACGATTAAAACCGTCATAATTTGTTTCAGTTTCATGTTTAATGTGCATAATTTAAGCAGTAAACTAGGCCCCATACGATTTAAGTATTGTAATGTCTGGAAAACTGGACGACTCGGCTAGTTTCATGGTGTAAGTCTTTAATATTAATTCATATAATGCTTTAAGTCTCTAAATGATGATTGTGTTGTGATCGACATACACTGAATTTTATGTACACCAATTTAAAATCCACATTTATGATTTAGCAACAGCAACCAGCCAGGCCGTCGACATTTCCAGACCAAACGTTTTCATAAACAATATTACTTGCGGCTTAATGTAATGCATGTGCATGTGCACTCTTCGTATGAACTTGACGCACACTATGAGGGTTTGCATAACACTAATCGGAGTCGTCAGACCGCCTCCAGTATCTTTAAATATAAACTTCCTTTTCTTAACATAATCTAAACATGTCATGAAATTTTTTAACAATCTTGAAATAAAATTATTCCATTTCACCATATTTCGTGCAAAATGTTACATTTCTACGAGCCGCAAGACAAGATTAAGTTTGTTGAGAAATGATTATAATTCCATTTCACCATTGTTTGTGCACAATTTGACGTGCCGCAAAACATCATTTATTCATTTTATACCGCTAATCGCTGCTTTTAATTGTCTCTGGAGCCAAGATATGCATGTTTTCAATATAAATATGTATGAACATATTATACATGTATATTTAAAAGAGTATGAGAGTGGACCTTTGGAAACAGCTGAATATATTAATTTACTGAAATCAATTATACAATTATTATTTCTCTATATACATTAAATTCTTTAACATTTCTATATTGAATGGGACACTTGGCAATCTTGATTGTTTAAAGCTCACGGCGTCATGTTAGTTTGTTTGACATAACTTGTAGTTTTGCAATTAGTAATATTAATTATTATAATAATTCAATAGGAGAGATTTTAGGATTTTTTTCTCTTAAAACCTCTGACAATAAATAATATATCATAATGCAGATTTTAAAATAGTAAGCAAATTTATTCATACAACTATATAAACATAATATATATAATAGGTTTCTATTAGCTCTAATGTGGGTACGGAGTAGACACAATTATGTAATTATTGTGGGGGCTTTTATATGCCCCTTAATTATATGCCCCTTAAGAAAAAAGACCACCGTATGATGTTGTATATATATATAAATGCCCCACGTCTACATACATGTGTTAGTATATATGTGGAGAAAATTGTGTACAAACCACTTACCAGCGGATTCGAACCCGCACCTAAATTAGGCTAATGTGTTGTTTTTACATATGGTTATTTTGAAAGTCCAGAGTTTTCAAAGTTTCATAATATTAGTATATTAAAAGAAGTTTTATATGATTTTTGAAATGCTTTAAAATGTAAACTAGATAAATTATTCTGAATGCTTTAATCCGAAAATAAGTCAATACAAAATATTGTTCTATAACTCCAGCATTATGTAATCGCATAACTATGTTCTTCGACAAACTGGTGTTTTTTCGTGTGAAGGGTCATACACATTTAAAGTAGAATACTCCATGCTAGTAACTCCATGTATTACAATAATCATTGGCGCGTTAACGTCGTTTGGCGGTTAACGTAACGTTACATTACGACGTCACGCCCGTTTTAAAGAAACATACGTTAGGAATGATTATAAAATGTTTGCGGAACAAAATGTACAAATGTAGAGTGTTTGTTCCTTTTAAAAGAACGACTTGCCATGTTAGGCAAATATAATGAAGAGATTGGAGCAAAATGGGAATCTCATAGCAGGATAGAGTTTTGGGACAACAAACAACAAATAATTAATAACAGTTAACAGTAAATCAAATCAAATAACAGGTTAGACTAGATCATCTGCGACGCTTGTTTGTTTTTAAAACAAACGTCTAGAACAGTTCTTCTAAAAAGAAATGACGCGGCAGCTATTTTACCGAGATTCTGGTATCGTTTCTGATTCCCGGATACAGACGCACCTTCTATCAAAGATATACAGAACGGCAGAAAGACATTAAATAAATACATAAATAAAGAGGGAAAGTTCATCATTATATCGACGAACTAAATGTGGGTGGTCACAAATATTATAATAAAAAAATATTTACAGATATGCGTTTCCTGTTTCATTTTATTCATGCACTAAGAGTTAAAACGTGTGTATGTACAATCAAGCGTCGAAGAAGATCAATACTAATAACTGGTAACAATCCTACCCATGACATGTTTACGACACGTCGTTGGGTGGTGGGGGTGGGGGCAGGGCGAGTGTTTGGGTGGTGGTGGTGGTGTTGGTGGTGGTGGTGGTGGTATGGGAATAACAGTAAATCAAATCAAATAAAAGGTAACAGAGACGTAAAATATTAATCTACTTCTTAGATCTCTGCAGGTAACAGTCCTTACTATGATATTTTGCGATACGTGTTATCAGGGTCCTTTTATGTGTGATGAGGGTGAAGGAGAACAATCACCTTATTTCGTCATTTGATACAGATTGTGGGTACCTGACAACGGTAAATAATTAGTTTCAGTAAAGTTAAGATAGCAGCATTTCGAATAATAACAGCATAACAGAAAGAATAAGCCTCGATCTTGTAATACCAATAACTTAGACACCAACGTGTCAAACCTATACAATAGTGGACTCGTCCATGGTCGAATTCAGAAGACTGCTTCACTTCTCATGTCCCGGTTCACTGAAACAAGCCTTAGCTGTGGATCAGTCTATTGTATCAGCTGTGTATGTGGAATTATCAATTTAAGCTAAGGTAAATCCACAGATTCTATTATTAATTTATTCTATTTCAATTTAAAATAAATATACTGATACATACACAATAAAGGACATTTAACATAAAATACTACATATTTTCATGATCACAACCATTGAATAATGAGGGAATATCAAATTTAAAGAAATGTGTCAACCTATCTCGAGAAGCGGACAATTCTTTGGCGGGAACAACAACCCAAACAAGCGTCTATCTGTGTAGAAGAAGAACAAGTGCCAATCGGTATATAATCATAACTATGATAAGATTGGCTGTTTTACCTGATTGATGCGTAGAAGAAGCGAGCATCGTGGGTCGGAGAACCAGACTAAACGGAAACAAGCGTCTGTGTAGAAGAAGTCGTTACGTCCGCTAAAAAAACGAAATAAGTACATAGGCAACACCCGAAGATGCAAGTCAATGAAGCTGTATATTCTATTTTTATTGAGGGCAATATGGATCTACTTACTCCCGAGACTGGTGCGGTGAACACGCCACTATGAACACTGTAGCCACTACCATCGTTGAGCAGAACTCTGTCAAACTTGATTGTTTGTCCAAGACCGATATGCGTCTGGTCTATTGTCAACAAAGTTGAAAAACTCACATTTCCAGACTCTGCTCTTGAACCTTAAACATTGAAATGTTGACGAGTAAATATGACACATACTTATTGTCTTTCATGTAATGGATATATAAATATTGCATCTGTGGCATTAAATGGCTCAGGTTTAATGGGGAGGTCCTTTTGTTAAACGTGTGCAATTGAAGTTAATGGCCATACATAGCGAAACATTAAATTCCCATATGAGTTCGAAAATGAAATATTACCATACGACGTAAAGTTCGTTTCAAACACTGATCAATACCAAAAATAAAAGTAGATCTATACATTAATAGTCCTTGAGCTGGCTGTAGAGCCCCTCCCCCCAAGGGGAATTTTGTAGGGTATGATTTTCTGAAAGAACATACAGTAAACTTCAAAATGAGACATGTGTGCCATCTGAGCGCTGGGGCTTTAGTGGGTTTTGGGGGAAACCTATTGTATGTTCTTTCAGAAAATTATACCCTACACAATAGGGTTTCTCCTACTAGCTCACAGTCTATAATACCGTATATATATATATTACTTCACGGATATAGAGGATCTTAAACGAGTTCCCATTTCATATAAGATTTATGAAACGAGTTAAGAATTATTTTAATTTTAACGAGCCTTTTGGCGAGTTAAAATTAAAATAATTCATAACGAGTTTCATAAATCTTATATGGAATGGGAACCAGTTTAAGATCCTTTTTATCACATAACATTGCAATTGCAATAGTAAAAATTAATTCAGATGGACATAGAACCGCCACGACGTCAGACACACTTTAGCGCCAAAACGTCATAAAATATGTGACATCGTAACGTCGCGTCTCACACATAACGTTGCATATAAAAGAGTTCGTGCTTTAACTCTTTACAAATTAGCAGTTTACGCCAACTTTTTAACAAACCAACAACAATGTTTTGAATAACGTGCATTATTTTTATAAGCTGTCACAAATAATAAGTTTATGACTCAGATCTGGGTGAATTTGTAATAAATAAAATAGTTTCAGTTAATAACTTTCGTAGTGTTACAGGTTTAACTCAACCAATCAAAATCGTTCCAGGTTGTATTACACGTGTGTCATACAATAGAATATTAAATGGGTGTTCCACACTGCTAACAAGGGACGTTATGTGATAAATATATTTATAAAGATTACCTTACCTCGTTTTAATTCGACCGAAAGGCGAGCTTCTAGCTCTCGTATCCGAGCTTCATAGTTTGTCACCTGCTCACATCTAGCCAATTTCCTCTCAATTTGACTCAACCGTACCTCATAGTTAAGACTTTCAGTTTGGTGCGAATCTATGACTTTGCCTAACAGAAACACCAAGACAATAATTTGGAACATATTGTTGCCACTGAAGATCGGCTAGTTATGACTGTTAGCCGTGTATCTTATCACATAAGCGAGATTATTAAAACCTTTGAGATAACCTTCAGTGATAACGATATTTATAGAAACAAATAGACATGGACAAGGAACATCTGACATGAAGATTTAAATCTATGAAAGTAATCAACAAAACAAATGTGTTGTTTATGTGCGATAATTCAAAATATCAAAATATAATGACCTCATAAGTGGACTGAAGGAGATCTGAAAGAATTTGGATTCTATAAATTTACGAATATTTAAAACAATATTAATGTGTTTCGGTTTAATGTTCAATGTGCACATGTACTAAAACTACTTACTCCTGAAACTGATACGGTGAACACGCCTCTATGAACACTGTCCCCTCTACCATCGTTAAGCAGTACTCTGGCAAACTTGATTGTTTGTGCAAGACCGATTGTTCTGATCTACTGTCAACAAAGTTGAAAAGCCTTCATTCCTAGATGCTGGTCTTTAAAAGTAGATATAAAAGTCGAAACCGTAAACAGTGTAATGTTCACGAGTCTATAGGACACATGAGTATTGTATTTAATGGATATATACATATTGCATTAAGTTTATACTAATAAAATGCCTCAGCATTAATGAGGAGAGTAAGTTGGAAAACACGTAGAACATGAAAATGAGCGTTCGCATAACCCAGTAAAAAAAAACGTAGAACATGAAATTGAGCGTTCGCATAACCCAGTAAAAAAAACGTAGAACATGAAATTGAGCGTTCGCATAACACAGTAAAAAAACACGCATTCAAAACCAACAATAACTACAAGGATACATAGAAGCCAAGTATACTCAGTTGCAAAAGAAACTGGACCCCTATCCTCTTTATCAAGCGACAGTCCCTTAAAGATTCGACCTATTGAAAAACAAATGACAACATGATATTGGCAAAGGAATGATAAAAAAATTGGTACCAACAAACATAGCATATTCATTTTGGAATTTATCAATTTAATTCTAAAAAAACTTTATACAATTAAATCTAAACAAAACTCAGTGACCACTTTCTTTTGCAACTGAGTATATTACACGCAACACACACATAAGGGTTGACAAGGGTTAAACCATGCCACATCCGTACGGTCTAATTATTGTTAATGAAATAGTTTGGTTTAGAAAACTAGACAAATGGGATATTTGTGTTGAGTAAATCATAAATATTAATTAATAGGATGCTTCAAGGCTCTTACAGTTTCTTGTTTTGTGATCGAGTAACGCTTATATTTACAGCAATATAAACATCACTGAAATTAGTATATAAAAGGCGGTAAAAAAGTGGTTATGCTCTTTGATGTTTTTGTATCTCTTGTGTCTTGTCTACACCAACTCAGAATTAAATAGTGTGAACTCAGTATCAACACTTATGTCATCAGATGAAATAACTATCCAACGGAATCTGACTTTAACTTGTTTTATTTGGTTAAACTGTTTCCAATGACCTTCCTTTTCAATAATCAAGGATTCTAATAAAATTAGAAAAGACATATTTTAGTAAATATTATTTAGAAGACAATAAATAATTTATATATTTTGTGTTTTATCAGATACCCTATTTGATTATCATATGTAGTAAGAATGTCTCTATATTTTAAAGACCGGTCTAGAAGCGTGGTAACGTGTTATCTCAGCTGACCAGTGCAGTTTTCACGGACAGTATGTGTGCCGCCTCCCTCCCTAAAACCTTCTCCCAGGACTATGTTTATCAAATAAATGAACAGTATGAACTGGAACTGCAGAGCTAACCCTATCAAGAAAACTCAGTACATGAAATTAATAGTCAAACCAAGACATTACGCTTGTGGCATTTGCTATAAAATGTTATAAAATGTTGAATGGAGTCAGATGGAAATGTTTAGAGCAATGCAGTGTTGTGGATAGAACGAGCAAATAAATTAAGATCACCTGCTGTCAAATAGGGTAAAAAAACGCATGTTCATGTTTAAAACTTATAAAACAGTTACGGATATCTCATTGTCTTTGGCAAAACTCTATCCGGTTAAACGTATTGGTTTATTTACAGGTTCTTAAACAACCCGCGATTGAATGTGCGCAAAAAAAAGTCCATGAGTTGTAACTCTTAATTCGACGCTCCAGTTTTGGGGTTGACCTGTTTGGTTAAAGCCGTTTATATTGTGTCTATAGTGTTTAGATTCTCAAAATATGTAAGTTATATATATACCTCGTCGTCAGTAGGCTTAGTAACCGTGTAAATATATTGGAAAATACGGCTGTTGTTGGCGGAATAGCTACTTGAATGATACTAGATTTATAGAATTATATTTTAAATAAATGTAAATAAATACTGAATGGGGGATCTTTAAATATACATATTAAGGTGATTTGAAATATATGAAAGTTTACTTTAATGACACATACACCTGTACTTAGTTCAAGCGTGTTCAATAGTTTATCTGTTAACGAAATTTATTTTGAAAATTAACATTATTTCAATGATCAAAAATGTAACATGTTAAATTGTTTATCAAAAGAGGTTTTTAAACGCAACGCATCTTTAGTGGTTATCTATTTACAGTTCGCCACTATGCTGGTTATCTATTTACAGTTCGCCACTATGCTTTCCTCTTTGATAGTGCGATTGCCGGAAAAGATGTGGACCCTATGATGACGTCTATCGAAATCCTGAGACGTTTGATGTTTCTCTCAAATCTTTTGTCGTGCCCTTAATGCTATAAAGTCATTTGTAAACAAAGTCTGTGATAACAATAAAGCAAATAGGATTAGAAAATACTTTTATAGGTTATCGAAAATAGTTCTGATTTCAATGACAAGGGGGGGTATTTTTGAAATTACAAAACTTGGAATGTTTTTGTTTGAGAATAACAACCGTTTGTGAACACATTTCAGCGTGTTTTAAACAATAACAGAATGGGCAAGTCTTGTCAATGACAAACATTACATTTGTTCAAAGAAATACGTTTGTTTAATGAAATAAGTTGTTTTCAATATATGGGAGGTAATTGTGATACTTCGCTCAGAAAATTATAAAATAACACAATATTTTGAAGATCACATCCTTACCCAGCATTCCTAATATCTTCAATCACAACCTTACCCAGCATTCCTAATATCTTCAATCACAACCTTACCCAGCATTCCTAATATCTTCAATCACAACCTTACCCAGCATTCCTAATATCATCAATCACTATCTTACCCAGCATTCCTAATATCTTCAATCACAACCTTACCCAGCATTCCTAATATCTTCAATCACATCCTTACCCAGCATTCCTAATATTTTCAATCACAACCTTACCCAGCATTCCTAATATCTTCAATCAGTATCTTACCCAGCATTCCTAATATCTTCAATCACAACCTTACCCAGCATTCCTAATATCTTCAATCACAACCTTACCCAGCATTCCTAATATCTTCAATCACTATCTTACCCAGTATTCCTAATATCTTCAATCACATCCTTACCCAGCATTCCTAATATCTTCAATCACATCCTTACCCAGCATTCCTAATATCTTCAATCACATCCTTACCCAGCATTCCAAATATCTTCAATCACATCCTTACCCAGCATTCATAATATCTTCAATCACATCCTTACCCAGCATTCCTAATATCTTCAATCAAAACCTTACCCAGCATTCCTAATATCTTCAATCGATTATTTCTTTGTTAGAGGATAAAGCATGGCGGGGATTTCATTAGTTACGCTGTATCGTTTTATAGCGGTGACAATATGGTAAGAGTGAGGTTTGGTGATGCCTAGAATCTGGTTTACACCCCCACCCCACCCCACCTTGCCCCCGCAGCGGTCTTTTTGGCCACTGACCATTTCAAGACGGTAGCCCTATTGTCAACCTTTTTTATGATTGTGATGGGATTCACCTTGCCTTTTATTCTTCATTGTAATTGTTGTTTATTTTCATGCATGATTTTGGTTGACTGTTGTCCTTGACTGCTTCATTTCCGGTTTAACTTGTATATCTACCTTTATATATAGGATAGTCTATATGGATACTCATGTTGTAACTTAAATGGATATATAATTACACAATGTGTGTGTCATCCTTTTTAAAGGGTCGCATGACGGCAATTTTGTCGTTTGTATCAAGTATTAAAATTGGCACCTCCATTTATTAATTCAGTATCCTTTTAACTTTAAACCTGCTTTCATAAATTAAAATAAAATTAGAGTTTTCAATTTGTCTTCGTTATTTTACCATAGGTTTAAATATATTTTGGTGCTATATAATCAGTTAGAAAAACTATTCTTATAATTAATCTCCTCTATAACGGGCCTATTTCTTTTCCGTTCGATTGAGATAATATGAGTGTTGTAATTTCAGACAAAAATCCAGAAAGTATGTGTTACTCGATTCAAACTGAAGCAAGTATGCAAGAGAGTAAATGTTCAAAAAAGAGTGAAAGAGAAAATTTGGAAATCACCATATGAACATATTGCTGTCTCGGTTTGAAGGAGTTCATGAACGGTAGTAAAACTGCTCACGCCCTCTAGCCCGATGTGTCAATAGTACGAAAAGTTTAGCCATTCCGAAGATGGTATGCATATGACGGCGAACATGGAACCGTCAAGATTTCTACGAGACAATGTTAAGTAAAAAAACAATTAAAGGATGAAAGAAAAATACCAATAATGACCTTTGAACTTACCCTAACCACCCCCCCCCCCCCCCCCCCCCCACCCCCCAAAAAAAACCACCACCACCACCTCCTCACACCCACCACTCAACCCCGTGTGACATTGACATTGATGATAAGAAACCTAGTAGGTTGACCTTTCTGAGATGTGTTATTACTCATAAGATGTCATGTATTACCCAAAATAGTGTTGAGTCTTATTAGAGTTTTAGATTTAAAAAATAAATCAGTATGGATAAACTGGACATCTACAATGGCTCCTGTTATATTTTAAGAAGATCCGAATGAACGTTTAGGAGAAACAGGTATCATACTTTGAAGCTGTACTGGCCGTCGTCCATCCGTCGTCCGTCTATTAACATTTGGTTGTTAACACTTTAGCCCCTTTCTTTTGCATGCTATTTTTACCAAAGCGTAGTATGAATTAAAGCTCGGACAGGTTTGAATACCAGCTAGATCGGATTAGTTACAAAGAAGGCACGGTTCTTGTTTACTGAAAAAATAATCACAATTTGCCTTGTTAAGGACATGTCCTACAGTGTCTTCATTTTCTTTTCATAGGAACAACATTTTTTAAGGTTTGGTACATAGCTAGAACGGTCTATCCTAGGCATATTCCTGCTTTTAAAAATAATAGGTCACTAACTTGGTTTCTGAGATATCGTAAGATAAATATATGACCCATATTCCATTTTGGTAAATTTTCTATTATTCAGTACAGACACATTTAGTATCAAATTACATTAATTTAATTCAAGTTCAATATATATGATCCTATTCTATGTCGTATAAAGAAAAATGCATCATGTATGTGGAAATAAAGGGTAATATTTCCTTTATTGGCTTGCAGATCCTCGGAAAAAATGATAGTTTTTGGTGGGAAAAAGAGACATTTCGAGGAGGAAGATGTATTTTCTGTGAACAACGTTTTTTTTTCAAAACTTCTGTATTGTTAGCAAATATCGTGTACTTGAAGATAATGAAATAAAACGCATTTGTCACCGAAAATGTTTCTGAGAAAAAGGTAGTTATAACCATAAACTTTCTATAAAAAAAGTATGGGTTTTGGAGCAAACAAAACACAGACTTTTTTCTTTACTGTTAAGTTTGATATAACCATTTTTATTTAAATTGAGTCAACATGCGCAAAAATAGTATACAACACAATCAAGTCAGTAGTATTTAATTTAGTAGTTAATGTTTTAAATTGCGTCTAACCTTCCAGGCAGACATGTATGCGCTAATGTCCTTAAGGACACATTTCCCAACACTACATGGTCATTGAAAAAGCATGGGAAGCTTGAATATTTACAGCCAGCACGCTTCATGGCTGATCAACTCAGGTACATAAATTGAGGCCCGCTCTTAGTTTTTTATTTGTATAGCATTGCTATATTGAGGGTAAGAATAGCTTATCAACACTTTGTAATTTACTTTAATGAAGCAATATATGTTCATAATTTAGCTTTTTGAATACAAAACTTATCTGGTATTTCTTAATTGTTTTTAGACTAAAAATCAGAGCACAGCACAATAAATATACAACATTCTTTAATGTGTTATTATGTGTACTGGTCACAAATGCTTTTTTGGGGTGGGCCTCATAATCTGAATAAAAATCACACTTTGATCAAGAAATTGTATGGCTAACAGTGATTGAACACCAGAGTTAAGGCCCTTGATTTATTGAAAACGGTATGTTGTCTTATGTTAACACTGTAGCTCCTTTATTTTTCAACAATGTACTCAATTGCCAGATACATAAGAGAGATAGATGAAAAAAAAGAGGCCAAATTATCGTTACTTGGTCCCAAGAAGGTGTATGCTGTAACAACTGTAGCGTCTGGTACCACTAGTCCTGTGAAGATCTGTCAACAAGAAACATGTCATACCTGGGGTCGCTCGAGTGTCATATGGCACTGTTGTAAATGCAACAGTATAAACGTTGATAGCGTTACGTTCAACAGCTTTGAACTGCACACGTCAAATATTTTCACACCACTTTCGATGATTGATTCGTCTTTTGACTCCATCGTGTCATCTAGCTCTAGCCCCTTTCATGCCAGCAGCCCCACACCCATTACACCAAACCAACAAAGTACCTCATCAGCGCTGCCGACCGCCTTCGGATGCCAGTGCTGGATCGTCCAGAGTTGCAGGAAGTACATCTGACATCCATGATAATGCAAGGTCAACAAACCAAAGGTTACTTACCATCAATTGCTGTAGTATCAGAATCAATAGATCAGAGTTCATTGCAGCTTTTAGACTACATCCAACCACACCTAATATGCGGGACCTAATCCTGGCTCAAAGGAATAAAACCGGGCTGTGACCCTGAAAAGAATGCCATAAAGTCCAGTGAAGTTTTCCCAGAAAACTTTACCATACACAGAACTGACAGATCATCTGGAACTGGTGGAGGAGTATTTACTGCAACAAAGGAATGACTCATCACTGATGCCCAACCACATCTAACTACTGAATATGAACTAGTATGGTCTGAAGTTAAGACGAGAAACAAAAAAGACATCTATCTTCGCTCCTTCTATATGCCACACAGAAAAATGAATGATATCGCCAGACTTGAGGAATCTGTACGGCAGGTAATACAAAGTGCGAATTGTAAATATCTATTGTTGTGTATTGATTTCGATTTAAATAAACATAAACATGTTCATGAAACAAAACATGGCCGGAGAACTTCAAGGCCGCGTTTATGAAAATTTCCAACATGGATTTTGACATAATTTGAGGTATTGAGTTCTAATAGACTGGCCATTACCTGTGAAATGTTATTGGAATCCAATCATTGGAATTATTGTGTGTTTCTGCGTGTAATGTAATATATTGTTATGGTGTAATTCAATGTATTTGTTAATGAAATTAGCAGAATATTTAGCAGAATATTATAGCTGTTATAGCTAATGTGAGATAATACATGGTATACGTGGCAATAGTTTAAAAACGGGTTGTTTCCCTTCTTGTATACACAACTCATTAGGTGTTTCGACTACCATTTTTAATTCATAATTAAAAGTGTTAATAAATATGTTAGTGTTAATAAAATACGGTGATATAGAGCATTATCTAAAACAATATCTCCTAATATAAGTGTACTAAAATAAATTTTAAACTATTGAGATGCATGCGTGCACTCTTTTGTTTTCAATCGCAATGCATTAGTCCGTAATAGTGCGCATTTACATCCAAAGAACTTCTAAGCACAACATTTTTAATGCTCACCAATTCAAAACGTATATCACAATCACTATGTTTTGGTTAACTGAATACTGTTCTTTTCTATTTTAATAGTAATGTTAAGGTTTATGTATAAAATATCTCGTAATAAGGAACCAGTTTTATACAAATGATGCATGTGTAAAACTCTTAATGGAACACTGAACTATATTCTGGATTTAAAAATGGACTTAATACTTCAATCAAGAATGCGATATTGTTTATAAAACGAACTATTTATTTAATTATTGAATATTCCTAAATAGTATCGCATTTTTTAATTTAACTATCTGTAATTATTTCGAAACAAAACATTATCAAATAATTGATTTATGTTACATACTATCAAAAGTAGATATGATATGATATAAAAGTGGAAATATAGCATTTAAAGACAAATAGTCAACCACAAACACGCACAGAAACAAACACAACCACAAAGATGAATAAAAGGGCAGATACAAAAAGTACTCTGATATATTTTATAGATAGCCAAAATAAACACCATAAGCTATTGTCGTTTTATTGGACTTTTGAAATATTACAACTTTAATTTAAACGTAACACTATTATAATAAAAGCAGCAACCCATACTAAAGGTTTTATACTATGCAATTCAAAATCAGGCCTTGATTTCACTCACCATTCTTGAGAATATTCTTAGACCTTAAGCTCAAGTATGCAGATGTCAAGCACACATATTTTCTATTAGTTTACAGAACAAAAGTTTCATAACAGGCTGCTATGTATAAATATGATGCCGACTAATAGATAGTAACTATTTCGATTGTTAAACTTTGAAGGTCATGGAAATATTTGTGAACGAATATTCAGTACTTGAGCTCAAGTCTAAGAATAGTTTGAAGAATGGTTGGTGAATTCAAGGCCAGAATGTCTCCAGAGTATGTTTGTGTAAGTTTATAATTTTGCATCGTACTGCATGTTTAGTGGTTGACTCATTTACAGCAGTTGGCCAGTCTATGCTTTACTCTTTGATTTTGCGATGACCGGACAGACTGTGGATCGAATGATGATGTCTACCTAAATCCTCAAAGGACAGTAACGTCTGATGCTTATCTTTAATCTTGTCTTGTCGTACCCTTAATGGTTCGTTCTCTTTTTTGCTCTGGCTTTTGCCAAATCATTGAGTACTTGCTTTCTGGTTTTATAGGCTTTTGTTTTTATATGCATACATCATTATATCATGTATGTGTTATACTTATTGCTTGTTAATGCTGCATTGTTTGTTAGAGAATATAACATGGCGGGGATATCTTTACTTACACTGTTCTGTTGATAATAGGGTAAGAGTGAGGTTTTGGTTTCCTTAGAACCTGGTTTTAACCACCCCCACCTTCCCCAACCCCGCCCCACAGCGGCCCTTTTTTCCACTGACCGTTCCAAGGTGGTAGCCCTAGTGTCAACTCCTTTTATGTTTGTGATGTCATATCTTGCCTCTTATTGATCTTTGTAATTGTTTGTCTCTATGCGTGCTTTTGATGACTATTATTCTATCAATTAGTATGTTTGTGGGTCTCTATTTTATATATATGTACACTTCTTTTTCTTTCTTTTCTTTTTTGGTGGGGTGTGTGGAAACAGACATATCACATTGTGTTGTGCGTCCTACCATCAATAAAACTTCGCATTAAAATGACCTTTTCCTCAAAAACAAATGATCTGTTACTTCACTTGTCGAATACTGGCCTAACCTTCCCCATTCCTGACTTTCCCTGTAACGACCTGGCATTGACCTTTCCTCTATAGTTTAGAAATTGTCTGGTCAAAATTACATCAGTAGATCAATTTAAAGAAAAACTGTTTTTCTCCAAAACCCTGGCTTAATTATTGAGGAAAACAACAACTTCAACAACATTGAATCACTACAAACAATACATAAAATTGTTTTGTTAATGTTATATAATACTGTTTATAATGTCGGATCGCGTCTGTTGAGTCAAGCCGGTGCAAGGAGGGCGTAAGGGTGTATTGCACTTCATAGTACCTCTCATGAACAGACTCAGTAAAAATGAGATATAGGGTCCTATAGAAACCACAGCGTCCGAGCGCAATGGCATCGTAGGTCCACACTGTACTGCAAACAAGGACTTGAAAATACAATGAAAGAGACAAAAAACAACAGAAAGGGTGGTGAAGACAGGGTTACCGACTTGGAACGGTCAGTAGGCAATAAGGCCTACTGGTTAGCTTGAATCGATTTTATATGAGCACAATCAACGCCCAAATAGACAAGACAGTGTAAACAAAACTACATCCCATCAAAAGGAATTCTCTAACAATAAAGTCCACATCCTGAGAAACTAACTAAAGAAACACATACAAAATAATAAACATCTCAGGATGTATCCAGAATCGTACTGAGAACCAACCATAGTAGTTGCAGCTAAAGAGAAAACCAATCTAGGGTACGACCAGAAAACCCGAGGGACGAGTCTGCTACTTTTATCTCTTGTTTGTGTTTGTTGCTTCCAATGGATCCCCTTTTAAGCACTTATTGACATTCACACTAGCGTTTGTCTAGTGTTGTGAGACGGTCGTAAAAAGTCGCCCCGACTACAAATCAGTAGTGTTATTACTTACTGGTCCTTTGGATCATCAAGCCCGATCTTTGTGACTTTAAAGTAGAATATCGCTTAAGCCGATGCTAGGTGGCGTGAGAGGGGTTGCACTTAACATTACCTCTTATGAACAGACTCAATAAAAACGAGTCTGCTACTTTATCTCGTGTTTGTGTTTGTTGCTTCCAATGGATCCCTCCTTTTAGTATTCATTGGCATATATCTCCCAATTGTAAATCGAAACATATTTTAGAAATAGACAAAATATATTAAGTACAGTATGTATCATGTTTCATATTGGTTTCTATTTACCTGGGTTCATACACGGTCATATATGCCATACGATACGCTGAGAATACATCTCGGGGAGCATTTTGGTTTTAATATGCCCTATAAATTTACCGTGGACATATTGGCTCGATGTGGACATATTCAACACGTACGTGTGGTCCAATATGTCCACGTACTCACTGGCACGCCTCGGACTTATTGGCACCCTACAGTCATGCACTAAGTTCGGTTGACTTCCGCCCAGTCGCAAAGGATGATATATGGTAATGGACGGACGGACACACGGAGGCGTTAACAATATCCTCTAATACTAACAGCCTGGGGATAACACATCTTATCAGGCCATGGAGGAATCCGCAATTTATAAATAGCTGCACACGGATCACCTCCGTCAGTATTTCAAATAACGGTCGCGTTGCAATGCATTGCGGTTATATTTTTAACGCCAAATTTAAATCTATCCCTGGCACTTAACCATAGTTAGGAAATACCTTCGCAATGTCTTTTATTTTGTTCAGTATAAAAGCAGATATAAAAGTCGAACAGTAAATGCAGTATTCAAGCACCACAGTCGACCAAAATCATAGAAACAAACAATTTTAAAAATGACTTAAAGCAGGACACGACAACACAAACACAAAAGGGTTGACAATAGGACTACCGTCTTGGAACAGTCAGTAGGGTGTGGTGTGGGGTGGGTGGGTGTGTGTGTGGGGGGAGGGATGTAAACCAGGTTCTAGGGTGCATTAAACCTCACTCTTACCCAGTTAGTTTATGATTTTCAATTTATTACAGAACTAATATATTTGAACAAACTGTAAACAAACAAAAAAAATATCCTGATGTTAAAAACAGAAGTATTGTATCAGCTAGCTCTATAGTCAATTGGTTATGCATTTGGATTGTCAATCCCATGTTGGCCAAACCATTCTTTTCTTAATGATACGGGCAGTGTTGCTTTTTAATGTTGCTACATCGAACGACGCTGCATCTTATTTGAAAATACATGTCACATGTTCAATAGGGCCCAATCTCAATTATAGTATGTTCTAATAAAATATTGACAGTTCAGTACTTGCGCGGTATATAAGGATTTTCACACGTGTGTCGCCTGCCGTGTGCTTATTTCAGTTATGATCTTGGTTAGGTTGCAGATTGAAGTTTTATGAAAGGGGTCATAACTTTGCCAAAATGAAAGTCACAGTTACTGGACATATGCAACAACATTCTTTGCGGCGTTCAGATGAAGATGTGTGTGATGTTTCATGAACATTGGTCAAACAGTTTTGAAGTTATGACCAAGGTTAGGTTGCTGATTAAAGTGTGACGCACGGACGACAACGGACGACGGACAAACTGATCCTTACGTGCAGAGACGTTTACCCGATAAATGACGTCATTAAGTTTTAGCCTAGATTACAAGCAACGAAATTACTGATCAACTTAATTTTGCAAAAGTCAAGCCATTGTTCAAGAATAGTGTAGTGCTGATTTTACTAACTATAGACCTGTCAATATTTTATCTATTGTATTTAATGTTCTCGAAAGAGCTGTACATTTTCAACTATTATTAGTTTCAAAGTGGTTTCCGAGGAACCTATACACAGGGACTACAGAACCGTCGATCATAATATTATTGAGCATACTGATGTGGAGTCAGTGGAGAGTATATGTTTATATTGTATATGACAAATTTTCACGAATCACTCAAGCGATCAATCAACCAAAGACGAATTACAAATTATGTTCTGGTGTAAGGTTTCCTTCTTGTATACATGTTTACGGCCATGTTACGGCGGAATGAGAATTAAAACCCGTCCAAATCACGCCTAGTATTTCCTAAAAGTATACTATGCCCTTTAAGTAAAGCTATAGTAGCTTTCAAATAATGTGCTTTATTGCTATGGAGCGCACTAAGTAATCTGCGTTATATGCCACACATGGAAAGGCCATTGTTTTCATATATCAATTTATAAAATAGTGAATTGAATTTCGTAAGACCGCATACAGTGTGTCCACTATATTTAAAGCTGTTAAGGTGCTCTTATATAAATATATATATATATATTCATAGCTGTCGTTTAAAAAAAAAGAAAATGTGTGCATATATATAACAGTCTCCATGCAAAACATGCCAATATGTTCCTGTCGAACGTCGGTGGTGCTACCCCGGGTGCCCGCACGAAAATTGTCCGGGTGGGCACATGGGTTCTTCCTCCACCAATGGAAACTGGAAAGTCGCCATACGACCTTAGATATTTGTGCATTTCAATTCAACTCACGCTAACACAAATAAGACGTGTAAACGAGGAAGTGTCGATTCTTACGGATGGCGGGATGTGTACAGTACTGGTTCTACCCAGGAAAAGTGGATGGTCTGCCTCCACCACAAAAAAAAATCGACCGTCATATATAACCTCACATTTGTGGAACGCTGTTTCTCAATAAAACGAAGTAAAAAGCGTTTGAAATTTTCAAAAAATTGAAGTCATAATTAAAAGAGATATCTGTATATTTATCTAACGCGCATTAAATTGTTGTTACAAGTTAACTATGGCGGTTTTAATAATGCAATTCGCTAAATATAATATGTGATTTTTTCTGTGTAACAAACGTTACTCGTCAACTGTGTTGATTAAGAAAGCTTTTTTTTTAAAAAACTAAATGAAAAATATGTATTATTTTAGTTCTCTTATGTCGTATGACCCAAACAATAGACCAATATGAATATAATCCAAAGCATGTAAATAAGAAAAAATAACAATACCCATTTGTTGAACATTTTTTATCGAAATTAATTAAAACAATTTCGAACAACAATTGTTTCTTCTTCAAAATAATTGGTTAATACAAAAAGAAGAAAATGAAAAGATAAACATAAAGACAAAGAATACTTTTTTTGTAAAAAAAGTAAAAGCTCAATCATTATAAATCCATTTGCGATGTAATCAGCATATTATGTAACGTATGTTACAATGCTACTTGTGGCGGTTTCATGTATACTGAATTACAGAAAATCGACAAAATCATATTTATACAATTTCATTCTTGACAAAAGGAACAAAGAAAGTGTGCATATAAGAACATCTAAACATAGTTACCCCATCACATTCCTCCCAGCAAATAAATCAAGTGTACGCAATCTTATATAATTATAGAGTCCATGCTTATGTAACATTATTTATCACATAACTTACTGGGGAGAGGGGGGGGGTGAATAACGCCAGTCTATATTTACCACTAGTTATATAAGTATGCAAATAAGCCTAGTATGCACTGTCAAAACAAATCGATAATGACTATGATACAATTCCCACGGTTTCTGTTGGTTTCGCGTGTTAAAGCGACAGGCAAAATGCAATAAAAGTCGATATGTGAGTTATGTGATACATAGAATTTAATATTCGTTCTCATTCATTATTGAATGAGTGCTCATGTAAGATCCTCTATTTAAACTGTAGAAATTAAACCAGCGTCTTTTAAAACATAACCCATAAGTATAACTATTGAAATGCATGACTACCTATGTATTTATAAAATGCAAACTATAAAATGTATAATCTCGTACAATATTAACGTCAGTTTCATTAATCAACATGAACGTATTGCTGCATAATAAGCTCGTACAATAATAACGTAAGTTTCATTAATCAACATGTACGTATTGCTGCATAATAAGCTCGTACAATAATAACGTAAGTTTCATTAATCAACATGTACGCATTGTTGCATAATAAGCTCGTACAATAGTAACGTAAATTTCATTAATCAACATGTACGTATTGCTGCATAATAAGCTCGTACAATAGTAACGTAAGTTTCATTAATCAACATGTACGTATTGTTGCATAATAAGCTCGTACAATAATAACGTAAGTTTCATTAATCAACATGTACGTATTCCTGCATAATAAGCTCGTACAACAGTAACGTAAGTTCATTAATCAACATGTACGTATTGTTGCATAATAAGCTCGTACAATAATAACGTAAGTTTCATCAATCAACATGTACGTATTGTTGCATAATAAGCTCGTACAATAGTAACGTAAGTTCATTAATCAACATGTACGTATTGTTGCATAATAAGCTCGTACAATAGTAACGTAAGTTCATTAATCAACATGTACGTATTGCTGCATAATAAGCTCGTACAATAGTAACGTAAGTTCATTAATCAACATGTACGTATTGCTGCATAATAAGCTCGTACAATAGTAACGTAAGTTTCATTAATCAACATGTACGTATGTCTGCATACTAAGCTCGTACAATACTAACGTAAGTTCATTAATCAACATGTACGTATTGTTGCATAATAAGCTCGTACAATAGTAAAGTAAGTTCATTAATCAACATGTACGTATTGTTGCATAATAAGCTCCTACAATAGTAACGTAAGTTCATTAATCAACATGTACGTATTGTTGCATAATAAGCTCGTACAATAGTAACGTAAGTTCATTAATCAACATGTACGTATTGCTGCATAATAAGCTCGTACAATAGTAACGTAAGTTTCATTAATCAACATGTACGTATGTCTGCATAATAAGCTCGTACAATAGTAACGTAAGTTTCATTAATCAACATGTACGTATGTCTGCATAATAAGCTCGTACAATAGTAACGTAAGTTTCATTAATCAACATGTACGTATTGCTGCATAATAAGCTCGTACAATAATAACGTAAGTTTCATTAATCAACATGTACGCATTGTTGCATAATAAGCTCGTACAATAGTAACGTAAATTTCATTAATCAACATGTACGTATTGCTGCATAATAAGCTCGTACAATAGTAACGTAAGTTTCATTAATCAACATGTACGTATTGTTGCATAATAAGCTCGTACAATAATAACGTAAGTTTCATTAATCAACATGTACGTATTCCTGCATAATAAGCTCGTACAATAGTAACGTAAGTTCATTAATCAACATGTACGTATTGTTGCATAATAAGCTCGTACAATAATAACGTAAGTTTCATTAATCAACATGTACGTATTCCTGCATAATAAGCTCGTAAAATAGTAACGTTAGTTCATTAATCAACATGTACGTATTGTTGCATAATAAGCTCGTACAATAGTAACGTAAGTTCATTAATCAACATGTACGTATTGCTGCATAATAAGCTCGTACAATAGTAACGTAAGTTCATTAATCAACATGTACGTATTGCTGCATAATAAGCTCGTACAATAGTAACGTAAGTTTCATTAATCAACATGTACGTATGTCTGCATACTAAGCTCGTACAATACTAACGTAAGTTCATTAATCAACATGTACGTATTGTTCCATAATAAGCTCGTACAATAGTAACGTAAGTTCATTAATCAACATGTACGTATTGTTGCATAATAAGCTCGTACAATAGTAACGTAAGTTCATTAATCAACATGTACGTATTGTTGCATAATAAGCTCGTACAATACTAACGTAAGTTCATTAATCAACATGTACGTATTGCTGCATAATAAGCTCGTACAATAGTAACGTAAGTTTCATTAATCAACATGTACGTATGTCTGCATAATAAGCTCGTACAATAGTAACGTAAGTTCATTAATCAACATGTACGTAATAAGCTCGTACAATAGTAACGTAAGTTCATTAATCAACATGTACGTATGTCTCCATACTAAGCTCGTACAATACTAACGTAAGTTCATTAATCAACATGTACGTATTGCTGCATAATAAGCTCGTACAATAGTAACGTAAGTTCATTAATCAACATGTACGTATTGCTGCATAATAAGCTCGTACAATAGTAACGTAAGTTCATTAATCAACATGTACGTATGTCTGCATAACAAGCTCGTACAATACTAACGTAAGTTCATTAATCAACATGTACGTATTGCTGCATAATAAGCTCGTACAATAGTAACGTAAGTTCATTATTCAAAATGTACGTATTGCTGCATAATAAGCTCGTACAATAGTAACGTACGTTTCATTAATCAACATGTACGTATTGTTGCATAATAAGCTCGTACAATAGTAACGTAAGTTCATTAATCAACATGTACGTATTGCTGCATAATAAGCTCGTACAATAGTAACGTAAGTTCATTAATCAACATGTACGTATTGCTGCATAATAAGCTCGTACAATAGTAACGTAAGTTCATTAATCAACATGTACGTATGTCTGCATACTAAGCTCGTACAATAGTAACGTAAGTTTCATTAATCAACATGTACGTATGTCTGCATAATAAGCTCGTACAATAGTAACGTAAGTTTCATTAATCAACATGTACGTATTCTGCATAATAAGCTCGTACAATAGTAACGTAAGTTCATTAATCAACATGTACGTATGTCTGCATACTTAGCTCGTACAATAGTAACGTAAGTTCATTAATCAACATGTACGTATTGCGGCATAATAAGCTCGTACAATAGTAACGTAAGTTCATTAATCAACATGTACGTATTGCTGCAAAATAAGCTCGTACAATAGTAACGTAAGTTTCATTAATCAACATGTACGTATGTCTGCATAATAAGCTCGGACAATAGTAACGTAAGTTTCATTAATCAACATGTACGTATGTCTGCATAATAAGCTCGTACAATAGTAACGTAAGTTTCATTAATCAACATGTACGTATGTCTGCATAATAAGCTCGTACAATAGTAACTTAAGTTTCATTAATCAACATGTACGTATTGTTGCATAATAAGCTCGTACAATAGTAACGTAAGTTCATTAATCAACATGTACGTATGTCTGCATAATAAGCTCGTACAATAGTAACGTAAGTTCGTTAATCAACATGTACGTATTGTTGCATAATAAGCTCGTACAATAGTAACGTAAGTTCATTAATCAACATGTACGTATGTCTGCATAATAAGCTCGTACAATAGTAACGTAAGTTTCATTAATCAACATGTACGTATTGTTGCATACTAAGCTCGTACAATAGTAACGTAAGTTCATTAATCAACATGTACGTATGTCTGCATAATAAGCTCGTACAATAGTAACGTAAGTTTCATTAATCAACATGTACGTATGTCTGCATACTAAGCTCGTACAATAGTAACGTAAGTTCATTAATCAACATGTACGTATGTCTGCATAATAAGCTCGTACAATAGTAACGTAAGTTTCATTAATCAACATGTACGTATTGTTGCATAATAGGCTCGTACAGTAGTAACGTAAGTTCATTAATCAACATGTACGTATTGTTGCATAATAAGCTCGTACAATAGTAACGTAAGTTTCATTAATCAACATGTACGTATTGCTGCATAATAAGCTCGTACAATATTAACGTAAGTTCATTAATCAACATGTACGTATTGCTGCATACTAAGCTCGTACAATAGTAACGTAAGTTCATTAATCAACGTGTACGTATTGTTGCATAATAAGCTCGTACAATAGTAACGTAAGTTTCATTAATCAACATGTACGTATGTCTGCATAATAAGCTCGTACAATAGTAACGTAAGTTTCATTAATCAACATGTACGTATTGTTGCATAATAAGCTCGTACAATAGTAACGTAAGTTCATTAATCAACATGTACGTATGTCTGCATAATAAGCTCGTACAATAGTAACGTAAGTTTCATTAATCAACATGTACGTATTGTTGCATAATAAGCTCGTACAATGGTAACGTAAGTTCATTAATCAACGTGTACGTATGTCCGCATACTAAGCTCGTACAATACTAACGTAAATTCATTAATCAACATGTACGTATTGCTGCATAATAAGCTCGTACAGTAGTAACGTAAGTTCATTAATCAACATGTACGTATTGTTGCATACTAAGCTCGTACAATAGTAACGTAAGTTCATTAATCAACATGTACGTATTGTTGCATAATAAGCTCGTACAATAGTAACGTAAGTTTCATTAATCAACATGTACGTATTGCTGCATACTAAGCTCGTACAATAGTAACGTAAGTTCATTAATCAACATGTACGTATTGTTGCATACTATAACTGCAAACCAGTTTTCAAAGTAAGGGTGATCACTTATGTCCTTAAATGGTCATGAAATACTTATTTTCTTTTATATTTGAATGTGTTCAAATAGTAATGTATGTTTATTAAAAGTAACGTTGTACATGTAGCTCAATCTGTAGAACTACTATTTATTAATGTGCTTGACTTAAAATTGTTTTTCAGTTTAACAATACATATTGTTTTTCAGTATGTACCTGTTTTGAAGGTATATGTATATACCATTGTAATTGCATTCAGTATAAAGTAACGTATGTAACATCGCGTATGTTACATTTTAGTTATGTGTATGCATTATTTTAAGAATCACACAGAGAACACGTCAACTACGTATGTCTATGATAAGGGTAGCAAGACAGGTTTTACAAAAACACAGCTTGATACGGACAGTCGAGTATGTTACATCCTTAAAATGCCCTGACAATTTCTATCCCATTAGCCTATTTTATGAAAATGTTCAGACGAGTTAACTTTAAGTTCAAATGATAATAGTGTACTTGGGTCATCGTGAACATGTTCGACATGTTTTACTTGTACTAGTTTAATATTCCAACTATTCCAAATTTTATAATATGTATCTACAATATGATTTATCTGTTTTATTTTATTATCACATGGCAAATGTGTTAGTTGGCGACAGTAACGTATGTTTAATTGTAAGGTGTTTGACTCGTAATAACAAACACAAATGATAATTTCTGGAAGCGCTCCGACTTACTCAACATACCTTCATTGCAAATGTACATAGACCGTGATTGTTACTATTACTATTAACAAATATAACTACGGCGACAACGATGCACTGTTTTATTGAGAAACAGCGGAAAATGACATAAAAACACCATACAAACAAACAAACAAACAAAGAACGCATATCAATATGTCTTCTATAATAATATGTCAGAATCCAAACGCTTAACATTAATGAATAACATACCGTAATTGAATATTGTATGTACGTTCGTGCATACAGAGGCATTACGTGCTAACGCCTATGGCAAAGGATTAAATAAAGAGTATGGGTTTTAATTTAGGACCAATTTATTGTGTCCCTTTTTGAAGTGTGAGTTTTCATCAGCATACATCTGGACGGAAAAAAAGATATTTAATATTTAATTTCAGAAGAAATGCAAACCCATGAACATCTCAGCAAAATGCACCTTGTTTACGACTATATTTAAATTATGCAAATTTGTGTTACAGGATTAATGATTTGTATTAGGTGTACATATACTTAAATTAGAATAGTTGTCACAAAACAAAGGTATTCGTAAAGAATATTCTCCAGGTAGATTGCATTATATTGCTGATCGACCTGATTTCAAGACCGATCTCATCTAGATATGGTCACTCTTTAATTGCTTGATCACCGGTCGTGGAGGATCAAGCTCCTTTCTTATATCTTACTTCACTCGCACATAACTTCATTTACTTGTTGTTTACATTACATTCTTCCACTGGCTTCTTACATTACATTCTCAATCATCCTAACTTCGTTCTTCCACCGTCGTCTTACATTACATTCTCAATCATCCTAACTTCGTTCGTACACCGTCTTCTTACATCACATTCTCAATCATCCTAACTTCGTTCGTACACCGTCTTCTTACATCACATTCTCAATCATCCTAACTTCGTTCTTACACCGTCTTCTTACATCACATTCTCAATCATCCTAACTTCGTTCTTACATCACATTCTCAATCATCCTAACTTCGTTCTTACACCGTCTTCTTACATCACATTCTCAATCATCCTAACTTCGTTCTTACATCACATTCTCAATCATCCTAACTTTCTCAATTATTCTAGCATCGTACTTACAATAGCTTCTTGCATTACATTCTCAGTCGTAATTTTCTAACCATTGTTCTGATGCTTTACTAACGCTTACTTCTATATTCTTCTTTGTCCGCTGTCCTGGTGCATTACTAATGCTTTCTTTTGTCTTCTGCTGTACCCATTTATTAACTTCTGTTTTCTCTAGCGCATCTTACAGATTTATTACTGTCGTTTACCTCTACTGTTTTCTTCCTTTCTTTATTCTTAAATTTAATATCAGCTCATATTGGCAACCTACACATAAACGTCTACATCTATTTGACAGATGTCCCTACCAAAAATAGGTCTACATTTTGCACTTTGTTATATTTATTAAGGTGTATGTCCCCTTGAACAAAAGAACGATTCAAAGTTGGATATCACAAACACTTCGGCATAGGAAACTTGCAGTATCTCATCTTATTAAAAACAAAAACCTGATTTCAAAACTAAATTATATAAATAATGGTTTTAACAGAGCACTTCAAAGTGAATCCAACAGGAATTAGAGCTCAACAGCATAAATCTAATATTACAATAAAGCTTGCAATATGTTACCTTGATACCCTTAGCTTGTTGGTGCTATTAATTAAAATCTCAAATAATCCTTCAAAAGTTGTTTTTAAAGAAACAAAATCAATGTTCAAAATTAATACACAAATGAAATGCATGCATATGTTTTTTACATACCTGGTTATGGTATTTAATTGGTCACTACCAGTACAAATTGTATTTATGGATTATGCTACTCACAATATATAATTTCAAGACAGGTTTATACATAATTGTTTACTTTTTAATGGCTGTCACAACGTAGATATCAAGGTAATATATTGCAAGTTATATATTGCAAGGTCTGACATTGAAGAGTTATAATTCCTGCTAGGTGCACTATATATTGCATTGTTTAAAAACGTTTTCATTCAGATTTGGTTCAATTTGTTGGCATTTATATGATTTTTATGATAATTATGCGATGTACTTTCAGTTTCGTTTAAAACTATTTAGTCGTTTTCCAGTTTGCCTACTTTTAACTTTGCTGTTTTTTTGGGTTTTTTTTCATTTTTCAGAGTACATTCACATTTATGCCATCCAGCTTGTAAACGTCATAACACAGACAGTAATTTAACGTGTTTCTACTTAAAACAGATCATTGAAAATGGCCTTGACATACTCTGTGGCTGGGATAGTAAATATGCTGCGTCTAAAACGTTCTCCCCTCTCACCGCTGCGGGTTCGAATCCCACTGTGACCTCGACTTGTCAAGCGATAAGGATGGCGGAAGGTATACAGCACTGGTGCTATCCAGGAAAAATGGGGTGATCTGTTAGACCGCATAGCACTAACAACCACATAGAGCTCCCATGGAGGAACGAGTGTTTCGCATAGACCTTCCATGGAGTTCTATGCGAACGAATGTTTCGCATAGAGCTCCAGTGTTGAAAAAGGAGTTGATTTGGTGGGTATCGACATTCGCTTCGCATAGAGCTCCCGTTTTTAACCCGATCTTCAGTCTATTATTTGCTTGTGATCAACAGGCCAGGGTACACAATTCCGCATCCATTCTCACCAACCTTACTCAGAATGTATTATGATTATTATAGCCCATTTCTGAGTGAGAGGGGTGGGGACGCATATGGAGTTGCTCATGTCCGTCCGTTTGTCTGCCCATACGCCCGTACGGGGGTGTTACTTCTCATATCTCAATAACCACTTGAAACGTACAGCAGATGCTTGAATGTTTGTAGTGACATAGCTGTAGCATCGGTAGGCTAAGAACCCTTACTCTGTAAATACAGAGTTGGTTAAAATATCATTAACATCCAGCCGTCCGTTACATGTTACATACTTATGGCCACGGACTGATATGTTAGACTGACCGACGGACGGACGGACGGAGGGACGGACAACGCGAAATCTATTTCAGTTTCGTATGCAGTTGCAGAGATTTTATATTTATAGTCGATACAATTTCGAAACTGGTGTTTTATAACCCAAACCGAAAGCGATTTGAATATATCTGAGGTCCTATATACTGAATATTTAGGAAACTTTAAAACTTTCAGCGAGAATACAAGTAGCAATACGGCAATGAATTTACAGTCAAAGAAAAGAATGCACATCCGATATAGGTACCCTTCATTATCGGTGTTGGCGCTGTGTGCGGTTTGGCTATGCCTACCGTTCGCATAGACCTTCGCTGTTCAGATCTGTTCAACTTTGCGAAAAAGTAAAAATCCTCTTTTCCGCATAGAGCCCCCTTCGCATAGAGCTCCACGAGCTCCCGAGGTTATGCGAAGTGGGCTCTATGCGGTGCCACAGGGTCTGCCTTAATCAAACCGACCGTCATATAGGGCATAACATTTGTTAAACATAACGTAATACACCATTTAAACAAACGAAACAAAAAAATACTAATGGTGCAGTTCTAAAGTTCACCCTTGCCTCACTGACTCATTTCCAATTACAGCGTTTTTATTTTACTTGATAGAATGGTCAAATGGTCAACGTCTGGACAGGATTCACTCTGGGAAAAGATTCATGTATAATACTGCAGCACTTTCGGTGAGAATCATAGCTATTATGGTTTTATATTCTGTACCGACAGTACATATTATGGTTCTCACATCTAGAAGATAGCATTTATATTATTACTATCGCTGTAGCTAGTCTTGATCATCTTCGACGCTTGATTGCAAATACAAAGTATTGACCGTTTGGGCAGAAACAAATTTGAAACTGAAAGCAAGTGACCGTAATTATTTTTTTTATTAAAGTATTTCTGACCATCCGCATTTAGTTCGTCGATATAATAATGAAGCTTCCCTCTTTGTTTATCTTTCTTTGTTTATTAATAAATGTATTGTCTTTCTGCATTTCTGTATATCTTGGATAATAGGTGTTTCTGTCTCAGACACAATCAGAAACCTTACCAGTGTATCGGCAAACATCAAACTTTGTTCAGAAGGACTGTTCTAGACATTTGTCACGCTCCCTTGTTACTCTGGTATTGAGTTCGCAAACCATTCTTGAGAATATTCTTAGACTTAAAGGGACTACATCAGGCTTATCATGGGGGTCTAGGTGCCCGACGTAACATTGACAAATATTAATATTTTCTATTCAACATGGCCAAAACATAATGAATGAGCCTAAACAGTATCCATTATTTGCAAAGAAATTCATTCTGCACAGTAATACGTGCTATCCTAGGTTACGCACCAGGGTTAATTTCAGCATTTTACGTCCGATTCCGTCCTGTCTATATGGTGTTTTCAAAGTTTAGACATTAACAAAATGGTTCTAACATCATATTTTGATTAATATAAGTGTTTTATCATCAACGGGAACAATTTTGTAATTTAAGTTGTTTCTAGAAAAATCCTGACGTACCCCCTTTAAGCTCAAGTATGCAAATTTCAATCACAAATATTTCTATACATTACAGAATAAATGTTCATAACAAGCTGCTATGTGTAAATATGATGCATACTAACAAATAGCAACTTCTTACGATTGTTTATCTTTGAAAGTCATGGAAATATTTGTGAACGAATATTCAGTACTTGAGCTCAAGTCTAAGAATAGTTTGAAGAATGGTTGGTGAATTCCAGGCCGATGTATTAACATACGCACCATTTTCAAACTTTACTTTTCTAGCTTGTAATAATGTCAGGGCTTTCTTTACTAACGCCCCCATTGTTTATGGACTTGTACTGATGTTTGTAGAGCCGTATCTTTTCTTCTGGATAACATCTTTATACGATAGGTAAAACTATTTACCGCCAGGTTGTTGGTATTCCTATGGGTACTAACTGTGCTCCACTTGCGCAAATTTGTTTTTGTACTGCTATGAAAGAGATTTTATGTTGAGTTTGTCACCTGCTAGCCAGGGTGAAATTATCGATGCCTTCAATAATACTTTTCGGTATCTTGATGACATATTCAATATAGATAATCCGTTCTTTGCTAATATGGTTACTAACATTTATCCACCAGAGCTCACGTTGAATAAAGTCAACAGTTCGGATACAGTAGCAGCATTTCTCGATCTTCATCTCTCGATTTCAAATGGTTTATTCATTCTATAATCTATGATAAGAGAGATGATTTCAATTTTAACATCGTTAACTATCCACACCTGGATGGAGATGTACCTCGTGCTACCTCATACGGGGTGTATATCTCCCAGCTCATTCGATTTGCTAGAGCGTGTAATGATGTTATAGACTTCAATGATCGAAATCAAGTTATTACAAGTAAACTTCTTCAGCAGGGTTTTCGTTATCACAAACTACGTAGATCTTTCTCTAAATTCTACCGCCGCAACGAGGGCCTGCTGGAAAAGTACAACACCAACCGTTAAACACTTCTGCGACTAGGCATATCACAACCCTCATTTTATGGAGATGTCGTCTATAAACTTCGAAAGTTAAAGGGGTCTGACGGGTTTCCTGACCGCTTTACAAAATTAATCAGGAAGTTAATCAGAAAAGGATATAAACCTTTGATTTTACAGCGCACTGCATGTTTAGTGATTGACCCCTCTACAGTCAGTCATTACGCTTCACTTTTCACTTGTGCGATGACTGGACTACCTCTTGGGACTCTATGATTGTACCTACTGAAACCCCAACTAAGGGAGATGGGTGCATGAGCTTTCGTCCCTCGGGTTTTCTGGTCGTACCCTAGATTGGTTTTCTCTTTAGCTGCAACTACTATGGTTGTTCAGTACGATTCTGGGTACATCCTGAGATGTTTATTATTTTGTATGTGTTTCTTTATTTAGTTTCTCTGGATTTATTGTTAGAGAATTATTTTTGATAGGATGTAGTTTTGTTTACACTGTCTTGTATATTTGGGCGCTAAAGACAGGATAATAGCGAGGATTGTGCGCATATAAAATCGATTCAATCTAACCAGTAGGCCTTATTGCCTACTGACCGTTCCAAATCGGTAACCCTGTCTTCACCACCCTTTCTTTGTTTTTTGTCTCTTTCATTGTATTATCAAGTCCTTGTTTGCAGTACAGTGCGGATCTACGATGTCATTGCGTTCGGACGCTGTGGTTTCTATAGGACCCTATAGCTCATTTTTTTATTTATATATACTAGTACTCGGTAACAAGTAAAACAGACCAGAGTTGATAACTGATGTTAAACAATAGAATAGTCGTCATAATGTTATAATGCATATACCATTGGAAAGATACATTTGTGTCACTTAAAATCCCGAAAACGTTATTAAACTCGAAAATTGATTGACAAAAAAATAATATCGTAAATGACCTAGAGGTCAATGTTAAAATCGTGCAAATGGGTCAGTGTTAAAAGCATGCAAAGGTAAATTAATGAGACTCAATGCATATCGTAATTTTAAAGTGCTTATATCATTAGATAGCGGCATTTGTAAATAACTGTAATCAAACCCGAAAACCGTTTTTAATTTAAATGAAACATGATAAAGAAAGAATATCGCAAAATATCCAAGGGTCAGTGCAAGAAGCATGCATTGCATTTGACATTGAGTATATCCGCCGTTATAATATAGTAATGCACGTTTTATAGTGATGACCCCTACGTGATTTGTGATATTATTTCTCTGTCATTTTTCGCTCGAATTTAAAAAACTTTTTGGATTTTAGTGTATAACATGTGTATCAAATCAAAGATAAATGCATTCTGATAGTCAATTAAAACGTCTGACACATTTATTTTCTGAACCGAGTATATATATAAACATAGATAGATGTATTCAGCATATCATATGTGTCACATACATATACAAATAAATACATACTTTCGTCAAATTTTGAAATAAATTATGATCAGGTATGTTTTAAACATTACAGAAAGTTTGATATGTTTTGGTATCATGTTTAAAGGGAAACAACTTTCATCGATTTATTAAGCCTGTATCAGTTTGACTAAATCTGATGCATATAATTAGATAAAAACTTGAGATAACAGTTATCTTCGTTATTCTACCAAATGTTGAACAATATTATTGGTGCAATATAATATCAGGCAATGTAGATATTAATAAAGTCCTAATAATATAGATAGTTAGTAATAAGTAAAAACAATTTGCTTTGAACCATTTTAATAATTTATATTAATGATTGAACAAATACAAATTATGGAGGAAAACTAACGGGACGCCGAGAGTTTATAAGAAATCAAGATTATCGTGTGTCCCTTTAAAATTGATCAATCAAGCAAAGACGAATTACACATTATGTTCTGGTATACGGTTTTCTCCTTGTACACATGTTTACGGCCATGTTAAGGAAGAAAGTAAAGCCCGTCCTAATCACGCCTAGTATTTCCTAAAGGTATTTGATACTCTTTAAGTAAAATAATAGTAGCTCACTAAGTAATCTGCGTTATAAGTCACACAAGGAAAGACCATTGTTTATAATATATCAATTTATAAAATAGTGAAGACAACATACAGTGTGTCCACTATATTTAAAGCCGTAAAGGTGCTCTTATATACAATATATGCATTACTACCGTTTAAAAATAGAAAATATGTGCATATATATATAGATATATAGATATTAGAGTCTTTAATTTTAATTATATATATATCAAGTCTCCATGAAAAATGTGCGAATATGTTCTCTGCGGAACGTCGGTGGTTTTACCCGGGTGCCCGCATGTGTAAAAAAATTGCCCGGATGGGCACCTGGGGTCTTCCACCACCAATGTGGAAGCTGGAAATTTGCCATATGGCCTTAGATGTTGGTGCAATTCAATTCAATTCCTTAATACACAAATACACGCTTACACACAACTCTTACGGATGGCGTGAGATATACAGTAATGGTTCTACCCTGGAAAAGTTGGTGGTCTGCCTCCACCACAAAAAAATATCGACCGTCATATAAACCTTGCATTGTTCAACGCTGTTTCTCAATAAAACGAAGCAAACAGCGTTTGAAATTTTCCAAAAATTAAGTCATAATTAAAAAGATATCTACACTCAGCAAAATTCCTAATCGGTCACCTCAATAAATTGTAATTTAAAAAAAGAGTAAATTCAATTTCGTGAATTTATTGATCGCATAAGAAAGCGAAATTCATTACACATCAACAAACAAAATTTCATTTCAAACAAATAAAGAGTTGACATCTTCTGCAGGAATGAATAAGGCGACCCGGTAATTCAAAAGTCACAAAATCGTGTTATTTGACGTCTGTTGTATGTTAATAACGTGTGTGCCCTCCATCGGCAGCAATCACGGCTCGACAACGACTCCTCATTGTGAAGATACTGCTGACGGATATTTCTCCAAACGCGGTTGACGTCACGCTCCAATTCCCGTAGATTCAGCTGCTGAGGATGGGCACGTTCCTTTCGTTTTAATAAGTCCCAGACACGCTCGACTGGGTTTAGGTCAGGACTTTTAGCAGGAAAATGGATGACTCGTATGTTATTGGCCTGTAACATTGCCAATGTTGCTCTGGCGACATGGCACGGAGCGTTGTCTTGGACGAGTTGCATACCACGGTTTGCAGCAATGTGTGGTATAAGGACAGGTTGAATGATGTCCGTCTGATATCGTCGTGCATTCATGTTGCCTTGTATGGACACGATCGGTGTTTTGGTGTACATCGAAATGCCCGCCCATATCATAATGGATCCTCCACCGAACTGGTCCGCCTCAAGAACACAATTGGCGCTGTTTCTCTCACCACGCCGGCGATAAATAAGTTTGCGGCCGTCGGCACAACGCAATGTAATCCTTGTCTCGTCGACGAAAAGAACATTCGCCCAGTCGGCCCTGGTGAACCGTAAATGTCGCCTAGCCCAAGCTAAGCGAGCTTGGCGGTGTCTCCTCGTTAAGATAGGACCTTTCCTAGGTCGACGGCATCAAATTCCGACGTCACGTTACCGGTTTCGTACGGTTTGAATTGATACATGACGTCCATGAGTCCCCTAGTATATCTAGATGTCGTTGTAACTGGTAGAAAACGATCGATCATGTATCTGTCCTGCCGTTGTGTTGTCACCCTCTGTTTGTACCGTCCGGGTCGATCAGCGACACTTCCGGTTTGGTTGATTTCGTCCAAAGAGCTTGGATGGTGGATAGCCGCCGATTGAAGGTTCTTTCCACCTGAAATAAAGTTAAAAACGGAAATAGCTTCCAAAATAATAGCTACAAATAAATTATATCGATATTCTTCCGAAATTTTAAAAAATAAAACTCACCTGTCGTGAAGGTGTTCCGGCCTGTAACATTCCGACAGCTCGGCCGCGTTCCTCTTGTGTTATTCTCGCCATGGTATGTGTTTTTCAAGTAGGAAAATCATCAGCAATGACAAAAATGTACATGAACACGTGCATATTGGTGTCCATGAACTGCACGTGCAAAATGTGCTAAATTGGTCAACACGCCTAACACGCTTAATTTGACAGAGAGCCGGCCAGAAAAAAATCAATAATTAGCTGCAGTACCTATTCAAATATCGATATGTGAAATTTCGTGTTAATACATGTATTATTATAAAAATAGTAATACAATATATACTGACCGATTAGGAATTTTGTTAAGTGTATATTTTTACCTAAGGTACACAATATGAGACACGCTAAATGGATTATTGTTTCAAGTTAACTATGGCGGTTTTCATAATGCAAGTCGCTGAATATATAGTCTCTATCATCCAGACACACCCAAGCTGATTGCGAGCTCTAGCGAGCGTCTGAACTCGTGGTTCATTAAAATGTTTGACCGATAGACGGCGCCAAACAACAAAACTGACTGCTACGTGACGTCATTTTGATTGCAACATCAAACTGCACGTTGTATTACGCGCAACTTTAGTTCCCGTGGGATGTGTGTACGTCCTTATTAAATATACAATAAACTTCGTTTTATTGTAATTTCTCTAAAAACATAATGTAATCTTACCAAATGGTGTTTAATATTTAATTTTTAGCGTTAATCGTGATCCGCTGACTTTGTTTGGGGTCATTTTATTGCAAAACATTGCGCGTAACGTCACGTAATTTTTGACGCCGTTGTGACGTAAGGGGTGATTCCCATAGATTTCCATAACAAACTGAAGTTGACCAATCAGAGGCCGGTGAATTCTTTTTGTCCACACCTCGTTTTGATGTCACACATTTTAAAGAAGCTTTACTCCAGACCATCGTATAGACTTCTTTCAGAGAAGTCTCGCGAGAGGTCTGGATGACTACTGAATATAGAATCAGTTTTTTTCTGTGTAACATACGTTACTCGTTAACTGTGTTGATTAGAGAGCTTCATAGTTATACAATTTCATTTCTTGACAAAAGTAACAAAGAAAGTGTTCAAATAAGCACATCTAAACATATTTATCCAATCCCATTCCTCCCACCAAATAAATCAAGTATGACGTCGCGCACGTTACTGGTACAAATGACCAAAACAGGCGTGTCCGCCGTTTTAAAAAACATTTATAGAAAGTGTTTGCATTGATGTAAATTAGTGTTATATACCATTAGCAAGCTAAGACAATTCCCTTTCATGTCATGTAAATTTAACAAAGATATTTGAGGGGTGCCATAACTAAATATCGAAATAGTTTCATAAAATACGTGTTTTTGCAATGTCCCGCGTAATATGCGGTGCAATTTTATTTACAGAAAAAGCGATTTTAGAAAAGCGCGAAGAGGTGAAAGTCAAATATTTCAACACAAAATGATGACATCAGTTACGTTAACGTACATTCTTTTTTCATCACCAAATTTTGTTGTCTACGGCAGAAATGCAATTTTAAAAAGTTAGAAAAATGTGTCCCAAACAAAACGTCATTGAATAGTCTCGATATTTAGATGAGCAAAACGGGTAGAAATGAAGGTAAAAGGTAAGAAAAGATTTACATACTTATAGTGTATATGCTTATAAGTTATTAAATACAATTTTCAGAAAACGTTATTTATCGGATCGATACCATTCTTTATTTTGTTATTAAATTATGTTGATGTCCGTTGACGTTTTATTTGTAGAAATTATAGCATGGTGGTGACATTAATCTAGGTATCGTAGAGTATTGCATGCATTAAAACATAGTTTAATACGATAGTCCGGTGACTCAAGTGCTTATTTTATTTCGTGAAAAATTTCATTGATGTGAGACAATAAAAAAACGCTTATTTTAAAGGAAGACGCGTAAAAAGTTGACATGTCCGCCTGTATAAAAATACTTGAATTTAACAATATTGTTCTACTTAACGCGCTATCAAAATTGTATTAGTTTGTTTTCGCGGGGAAAAAGTATACGACAATAAAGTAAAATTATCCTGAAAAGAAACAGTGGAAATAAAAAAACGAGAATACCACTAAATCAAAAACTATAATCAAATGTCTGTGTCCGATTGCAGAGCTCGGTTTTGCTATTTTCTATAAATTTGATGTAAATTTTAACTTGTCTGGAAACAATATTGAAGAAATACGTTAACATATACATACGAGCACGTTGTTACATGCGAGTAATATTATTTCACCAGTTGCATGCAGAAAATCGCCATTGTCAAACCATATTTTCTCATTTTTCTATAACAATAACCGTGTCCGGTTAGATAATGAAAATGTCAGTGTGTTAACGTTAAAGTAACGTCACGCAAAATAAATAATAACAATGTCAAAACTTCATCATATAATAATAATAATAATAATAATAATAATAATAACTTTATTTCAAGAAGGTAACATATTAAGACATAGCATTTACACAAGTCTTTTTTACAATATGGCCATCTATAAATCAACACAATATAACAATGTAAGCATATAATGCAAGATAAAACAATACATGCATCACTTTATAACTTCAACAAGACAGACACATTTTCATACTTTTGTAACATAAAGTTATAATTCAAACTGGGGTTTCACTCTTTCATTAAAAGAAACGATTTTAATTTAGTCTTAAATGTAACTAAAGACAGCGAGGCTCGTATATCAACGGGGATCATGTTCCAAACTACCATTCCTGAAAAACCAAAAGTACGTTTAAGAATGTTTGTTCTAAGTGTTAAATGGGCAATATCCTTTCTAGCAACAGATCTTAAATTATAATTTGAATTTGTAGAGAACGATATTAAATCGGTTATGTAATCAGGTGTTAAATTGTTTATTGATTTATAAATCATAACACATGTGTGATATTCACATCTCCGTTCAAAGGTAAGCCACTTCAGTTCTTCAAACATTATTTTAGACGGTGTGTTTATAGGCTTCATGAGAATGATTCTAGCAGCCCTTTTTTGAATTTTAAGTATTCTGTTTATAGAGGATTTATTTGCTTGGCTCCATGTTATACAGCCATAATCAAATGTAGACATAATATATGAGTTATAGAACAATTTTTTCATGTCATATGTTAGGTAGTAGGAGATCCTTTTCAACAGATTTATTTTTGACACAAGTTTAGTACATGTTTTAGATATATGATTTTTCCAAGATAATGATTCGTCAATATAGATGCCTAGTAACTTTTGTACTTTTACATTTTGAATATCTGTATTATTAATGTGAAGCAGCAATGCTGCACACTTTGCTAAAGTTTTATTTGGTCCAATTATCATACAAGTTGACTTAATGGGATTAATAATCATATTATTTATCGTGCACCAATCATTTACATTGTTTAAATCTGTTTGCAATTTAGTCTGAATACACGATATTGTTTTCCCAAATGCACAAAGTGTTGTATCGTCTGCGTACATATCTACATTGGTGTGCTCAATATACAAAGGTATGTCATTTACATATAACAGAAAGAGTAGCGGTCCTAAGATAGAACCCTGCGGTACCCCGGAAATCACAGGAAGAACATTGGAGATTGTGTCACCGAACTTAACTACTTGGCTTCTGTTTGAAAGATAAGACTGAAATAATTTAATGGATGCTTCTGAAAAATGATACAGTCTTAATTTAAACAAGAGGATTTCATGATCGATCAAATCAAAGGCTTTACTAAGATCTAAAAATAGGGATTCTACAATATTTCCTGAGTCTATTTCTTTGAGCCATGTATCAACAATGTGTATAAGTGCCGTTTGACAAGAGTGGTTTTTACGAAAACCTGATTGGCGGGCATATAGAATGGATGTCTTCTTGAAATAGGTAAGCATTTGATTAGCAATAAATCTTTCAAATATTTTTGATATTGTCGGAAGTATTGAGATAGGTCTGTAATTATTTACATCATCTTTGTTACCATTCTTAGGAATAGGGAGAACAAATGCTTCCTTAAGTTTATCCGGAAAAACTCCGAGACGCAAACATTTATTTATCAAAGAAGCTATTGGTAAAGTTAACATATCTCTGCATAATTTTATTATTCTAGGACCTATTCCATCTAATCCCGTAGATTTATTTACGTCTAATTTATCAATTATTATTTTTACTTCAAAAGGTGTGATAAGATCAAAATTAAATACTGAAGACTTTAACTTTTCATCTAAAAACTTCCTTAACTTATCAAAGTTTTCTGGTTTGTACTTAACTTTGTTTAAATTTTTAGAAACATTAACGAAATGCTCATTAAACGCATTTATAATATTTGGGAGTCCTTCAATCACTTTGCCATCGATTACAATTTGTTTAGGTATAGTTAATTCACTGTCAACATTGTTCGAAATTGTTTTGAGATTTTTCCAAATATAAGTTGAGTTTTTATTTTTAAGAACAGCTTTGTTGAAAAATATTTTCTTTTCTTTTTTAATTAATGATGTTGTTTTATTTCTCCACATTTTATATTGATCCCACTTTTTTAATTTATGATTTAAATCTCTGAGCGCCCTTGCTCTGTGAATTTCATCAGTGTACCATCCTGGAAGAGTTTTAGTTTTTATTCGTTTTGTTTTAATTGGAGCATGTTCAGCTAAAACAGCATTTATTTGTTTATACAAGAAATTTAATGAATCATTTGGATCAGCAAACATTTCGGAAACTTCAAGACAGCTATTTCGTAAATCAAGACAAAAACTAGTTTCATCAAAATTATTATAACATCTATAGGTCATACGTTTATGGGTATTTTCTTTAATTAGTCCATTCTTAATATTTCTTGTGAATGTAACTGGAAAGTGATCACTAATACAATACGATGGTACATTAATTTCGCTTAAATTTTCTGGATTTGTACTATAAATATGGTCTATTATAGTTGATGAATTGTTTGTTACTCTTGTTGGTGATTTAATAACTTGCGAAAACCCATAATCAAGAACAACAGCATTCCATTTCGTATTTTTGAAACCTTCGCCTGGAAAATATTCAATATTGAAATCACCAATTACATTTGTTTCTAATTTTAAATAATCTACCCGGGTTAATTGTGTTTCGTAATTATCTATCCAAGATTGTGGCGAATCAGGTGGCCTGTAGACAAAATTTAGCAAAAATGGTTTGTTATTAGCAACATTGATTTGAATCCACAATGATTCAATATGAGTAGTTTCAATGTCAGCTCTACGTGAATAACAAATATTATTGGCAATGTAAATCAGTAAACCACCACCCTTCTTACCATTTGTACGATCCATTCTCTCAGTATTATATCCATCAATATGTAAGTCTTTGATGTTGATAGTGTCATTTAAAAACGTTTCATACAAACCTAATATATCAATTGATTTAGACTGATACATCATACATTTCAGTTCATCTAGCTTTGGTAAATATGCTGTATATTTAATCCTACAACATGTAAACCTTTGTTTTTAAAATTAAATTGATTTTGTACAACATTATCTTTCAAATATTCATTATCTAATACACTTACACACTGTTCATTATTTGACAATAGCAATGTATCATCTATAGTGTCAGAATTATTATCTGCAGATGTTGAAACAACCGACAATTTCCTCGACTCACATAAATTAATCGTATCTTCACAAGAAGATAATTCTAAATTCTCGCATTGTGTACAATTTCTACTGGCACATATGCTTTCAGAATAATTATCTGAATTACTAATTAAAATATCTTCGCTTGACTGCGTTGAGTCGGAAGTTTTATAACAGGATTTATCAACAGTCGATATGGTCAATAAACGTCCCATAGTACAAAGATCACGAGATTCATTAGGTAAATAATCTTGGACGTTTGACTTTAAAACAGAGAATGTATTACAAATACTTACAGATGCAGAATAGAAAACAAGCCCGTCACACAGACAGTACATATTATCACAGTCAGAGCAAATACAATTTAAAACAAAAATATATAATATATATTCTTCTGACAAAGCAACACTTTAAGATACTTTTTAATAATTATTATATAGGGAATAATTATTTTTGTGTGAAATGTTTATATTTGAACTGTATTAGCCCTGTCTATATTGATGACAATTACAAATAAACGAATGCGTGAATAAATCCTGCTGCAGCAAACAGCTTTTCAATTTTTGTGTTCCGAAAATCAAAAGAAACAACTTGGATCCTTTTTGTGTCAAATTGTGTCAAATTATTCACACTGAAGGTCAAATCTGTTAGAGGCCCAGTGTATTTTATTTGTTTTGAGTGAATATACTTTGGGTTTAACTATAAAGACATCCGCTCACTAAAATGGAACAGTCTGTTAATTTTAAATATTATATACATACTGGCGTAAATCGGATGCATTATTATAAACAGATTTGTTGTTTGTCAAAGAATACGCGAATTGTTTTCTTCTCAGTCTCTCTCTCTCTCTCTCTCTTCACCGAAGATCATATCAAACTAAGATGGAGGCCCGGTGTCAGTTCTTTCAATAACATAGGCCTTTTGGCAAAACATATTGTGTTAAATAGTTGGGCAGGTTACCGTTAGAAAAAATGAAACAGTATTTGCAGTGAGTAGGTTTTATGAATGAACACACATTGCATATATTTGTAATTCCGCTACATTTTTTTTAATATCTATTTTTTTAAGATAGCGGTGCCTCCCGCTTGTTAAGTAGCTCGGATAGAACAAAATGGTATGCAGAACAAAAACAGCGTAAAAGGAAAAAATTAGAGGAAAAAGAATGTCAAAGATACTAGAGACAGAGAAACAAAAGCTGTAGTTGAAAATGAAACGGAAACTGAGACATCGATCTCCTTAAATGAAATGGTTAACATTGGCGCTATATTTGCGGTTTTAGCGGACGACCCAGACGTAGACTATTATCTTTTTGCGGCTACTTCCTCTGCGAAGATATTAAACGAACACATGACTGGTGATTTTCGAACAACATACAACGCGGGAACTTAGGTCATTTTGAAGGATGCTATTATGACCGTATCAATGGCTCGTTGCCGAAATACAAACTAATGAAAGGACATCGGGCATGTGTACCTGCCCAATCAGTACTCTATATGTGTACGCAGTTACTACGGGCTAATACGGTAGATGTGTCGGAGGTTTTGCATCATACAATTCTGGACACGTTGAACGATAATGAGTCGTAGAATACTAGTAACAAAATAGTGTACATCAAAATTAGAACTAACGTACTTGGTATACGTATTGCATTACTTTGTAAGCACGTGTCATCGTACACATATTTATTGGCGGCGCCCTTGAGCGCGCATGCTATATGGAGGAGCATGTGACATATGGAGGAGCACGTGATTAAAAATGTTGGGAGTAAAAGACTGGCCATAAGATCGTGTTTTTGTATTGAAATTGCTGTACTGAAATTGGCGCTATGTCATTATATATATACACTGCACTGCACACTATTAACGATTGATCGAAGTTATATTTCCTTAAATCCTTTTGTTATTTATCAACTTAAATCCAACTTTTTCCACTGAACAGTGGCATGTTCCAATCGTGCGAACTCGCTCATTTCCGTAGATCATCGGAAATAATGCTCGTGGGTATTTCCAAGGATACACGTCGATTTGATGGGTTTGGGTGATTTGCCCCGGCAAAGTACCGCGTAAACCGTAACAAAATATAGACCTGGAAATGAATTGATTTTAAACATATTTGTATTATTTATTAAATGTTATACTCTTTTGAAATAAGTCTTATCATTTTAAAGTCAGTTTAAGTTAAAATAGTTAAATATAAAAATATTTTGTAATTAATTGCGTATTGTTTTGTTTACATAACAAACGAAGTAGCCAATCGTAAACGCTCGGCCAATCCCGTCATTCTTCGGGATGAAGGAGCACCATGATGGTTCAATGGGGGCCGCCATTGTTTATTCCACGTGACTGACCCGACGTGATCGAAAAGTAGTATCCAAGATGGTGTCTATTTCCTTCCGAGATTATTTTTGAAAAAAATGGTTAAGGCAGTTCCGATTGTGGCATGTTCAACACAAACAGATATCACGTGATGTTTCAGATGCCTGGTCTCAATAGATTGTTACCTATTGGACCGGGTACCAATTCAAGAGAGATAAATAAATACCCTGTGGAGCGCCTCCGAATTCCGATGTGGTTTTGTTTGCCGAGTACATAGCCATTGACTAATTTATGTCCCGCGGTTTTGATCGCATGATCAGATGTTACCAATGGTTCTCAAGTTACTATTGCTTACTGTTGCCATATAACTTTTTATACTTTTTAAAATATTTCTACATTTTTGTTGTTATATCACAAAAAAAATGCAAATAAATGCACAAGTTTGCTTCCTCCTTTTGAAAACATTCTGCGCCGCCCTGATGCTTTGCATCAGTTTCTTCTTGTTTTCTGATGCGAACTGTAAACATATTATTGCATAGTGTGCATGTTCTTTGTTAATATATATTTGGCGAAATGTATTTGGATTATAAACATAATCCGTAGTGATATATTTTCCTTCTTATCTGAGCATCTGAATAAAATTTAGTTGCATCACATAATGATGTTGTTACGTTTTCATTAAACATGTAAATAATAGATTATTGACAAGCACCTTTAATGGTTTTATTATTACAACTTCATTTCCTAAGCGTAATGCAAAAACGAACGTATTTTTTACAATAATTAACGTTTGACGTCGTCGACGCATGTTACGCAATGTGTACCACTAACGTGCGCGACGTCTATACGAATAAAATTAGCGATCTTATATAATTATATCCATGCTTATGTATATAACATTATTTAAAATGTAGAAATTAAACCAGCGTCTTTTAAAACATAGCCCATAAGTATAACTATTGAAATGCATGACTACTATGTATTTGTATTGCACCTCGCACAAAATCCTAGGAATTTAAATATATAAAATCAAGTCGAAAATATTTTTTCTCCTTTATGCATACAGAGAATAAACGTTTCATATATGTATTATGTTAATTGCAACTTGACATTCAACGAAAGACTGTTTTAATATTTCATGAAATGCTATTTTCTAAGGTTATAGTTGATTCTTATTTTTAATTAAGTTAGTACACTGACTATTTTAATAAATAAATAATAATTACAATATAAATATATATTTAGATTCTGCAACTGGCCTGCCGATCGCAAAGAGGTCGTGATATTTCACTACTTCTCGTACCACATGTCGTGAACGTGCACGAGCTATTGCACGAACAATCGCACGGAGGTGCAACAGGTCGTGCAATCGGTAGCAGCTGGTCGTGCGAGGGGGCGGAAACCAAAAAGTCTTGCGATCATCTGCGATCGTACACGACAGCATGCAACAGGTCGTGCAACAATTAGCACGACTGCTTGCGACCTCTTGCGATCACTTCGGTCGCAACAAGGTTTTTGTGCATGTTCAAAAACATTGCTGCGATCGATTTTGGTTGTACGAGTATCTGCGATCGCCTGCGACTACATACGGCTTACTGCACGATTTTCTGCGATCTCTTGCGATTTTCTTCATTTTCTTGATCGCAAGAAGTCGTAAGGCCAATGTGACTGGCACTTAACGCGAACGTCTCAATGACGTTGACGTTCCATTAAGTTTCATTAATCAACATGTACGTATTGCTGCATACTATAACTGCAAACAAGTTTTCAAAGTAAGGGTGATCACTTATGTCATTTCTTCTAAATGTTCATTATTTTCTGGTGTATTGTAATGTGTTAAAATAGTAATATATGTTTATTAAAAGTAACGCTGCACATGTAGTTCAATCTGCAGAACTACTATTTATTAATCTTCTTGACTTAAAATAGTTTTTCAGTTTAACCATACATATTGTATTTCAGTATGCATCTGTTTTGATGGTATATGTATATAAAATTGCATTCAGTATAAAGTAACGCATGTAACATCGCGTATGTTATATTTTAGTTGTTGGTGCATTATTTTAAGAATCACACAGAGAACACGTCAACTACTAATGTCTATGATTAGGGAAGCAAGACAAGTTTTACAAAAACACACCTTGATTTTCTGAATAAGCACTGAACATAGCAAGACGGACAGTCGAGTATGTTACATCCTTAAAATGCCCTGATAATTTCTATCCTATTATCCTATTTTATGAAATGTTAGGACGTCTTAACTTTAATTTCAAATGATAGAAGTGTACTTGGGTGATCATGAACATGTTCGGCCATTTGTATGTCTCATTAAAGCTAGGGTATGTAGCCTATGAATACTCTCAAGCTATAGTAACGTATGTTTTATTCATCCTTGAAGAAATGTGTCTTTACATACTCTATGATGTTTTACTTGTCAGTTTAACATGATATTCCAGCGATTACAAATTTTATAATATGTATCTACAATATGTTTATCTGTTTTATTTTCTTATCAATGTCAAATTTGTTGGTAGTTAATGTATGCTTAATTTTAAGGTGTTTGACTCATCATAACAAACACAAATGATACTTTATGGAAGTTCTCCGACTTACTCAACATATCATTGCAAATGTTCATTAACCTTGGTTGTGACTATTACTAGCAACAAGCATAACTACGGCGACAACAATACACGGTTTTATTGAGAAACGGCGGAAAACGACATAAAACACTATACAAACAAACACAACACAAATAAGAACGCATACAAATATGTCCCCAATAATAATACTAGATTTTGATCAGAACCTGATCAAACGGGCTTTCCTGTCTTGATGACGTCATGACGTCACAACTGTCAGAGTTGTCGAAGATGAAGACACTGATTGATTTATCACGAAAATAACTTCGAACATGCAATCAGTGAAAAAAAGAATTTCTGAATATTTTGACGTCACTGACGTCGGGATACCGTATGACGTTCTTGCACAACCGGACGTTGAACTCTACACTCTGTGAAAGTTATATTCAAATCCGATAATAAATAGAGAAGATATAGACCAAACAATAGTTCATTTATGACCTCACTGGCGGCCATCTTTGATGATGACATGACAACAGTCCACATTATAGCACAATTAGACTTTGATAGCTACACACTGTGAAAGTTTTATCAAACTCCGATGATAAATGAAGGAGATATGGCGATTACAAGATGTCTTAAATGACGTCATTGGCGGCCATTTTGAATGAAGTCATGACGTTAAAATTGTCAGCGTCGACTGAGACAATGACATTGATGGATTATACAGTAAAACAATTTCAAAAATGTAATCAGTGAAAAAAAGGATGTTCATAACATTATGACGTCACTGACGTCAAAACATTATTACCTAGAGACACGTTTATTCTTGCACAACTAGACTCTTAACTCTACAATCTGTGAAAGTTTCATTCAAATCCGACTATAAATGTTTGAGATCTACCGCTAGCAAAATTTGTGTCACTGGTGGCTATCTTGGATGACGTCATGGCAATTTTCGACATTCTTGCATAATCCAAAGTAATTCCCTACAAGCTGTGAAAGTTGCATCAACATCCTATAATAAATGCAGGAGATATAGGGATTACAAGATTTCTTAAATAACGTCATTGGCGGCCATTTTGGATGATTTCATGACATTAAAACTGTCAGCGTCGACTAAGATGATGACAATGATGGATTTCACAATAAAATTCCTTAAAAAATGCAATTAATGAAAACAAAAGGATTTTTCATAAAATTGTGACGTCACTGACGTCAGGAGGTTATGACATAGATACACGTTTTGACATTCATGCACAACTAGACCCTAAATTCTACAATCTGGGAAAGTTTCATTTAAATCCCACTGTAAATGCTTGAGATACAGTGATAACAAGATTTGCCTATAATCGCCAGTGGCGGCCATCTTGAATGACGTCATAACCCCAAAAGTTTCGGGACACTATTCCAGCCTGAGCTCTATCACTGCGTAAAATTGTGAAGACCTGCGACCAGTATAGCTATGAAAAGTGACGGTCACAAGAAGAAGAAGAAGAAGAAGAAGAAGAAGAAGAAGAAGAAGAAGAAGAAGAAGAAGAAGAAGAAGAAGAAGAAACAGAACGAACTCAATAGGTCTTTCCGCTGAAATGCGGAAAGCCCTAATAAACAGAACGAACACAAGAGGTCTTTCCACTGAAAGGTGGAAAGCCCTAATAACACAATGTTTTGAAAATCACATACTTACCTACCATTTCTTAAGGCTTCACAATTATCTCAATTTTCATATGTTTAATCTATGTCTCTAAAAAGGCGTGCTTAACTTTTTTTGTTCAGTATATAAATAAGTAAAGGTTATAATAGCGTAAATGAGTCTCCATTGCCCTTCCATAGTAAAGTTAGAATGTTGACAACCTGTTAAAAACTCAAACCTCGTTAGAATTCTGGGAAACTTACTTTATCATGCAAATAAACATGTCTGCTATTAAACATCAACAAGGAAATAGGGGGTTTAATACCTTCTAAGAAACATTTCTTCAGTTGTATACTAACACCGGGTCAAAGGTCAACACTATCTTTACCCCTTGCAATTTCATACCCTGTCTACTTTCACTTCTCAAATTTATATCAAAAACTGTCAAACACATGATGAGCTGCATTTTCAAATATCAACAACATGTCCAGAATACAGTTACAGCCAAAAAATAACAGGAAACTGCATTAAAAAAAGTTTTTTAAAGAAAAAAAGATTAGCAATCTTTAATACAGAACTACTTTCGACTGCACCAGGCGAGCACATCCTGTTGATTAAGTGTAATTAGACCTAAACACGTAAATCAAAAGTGCGCATTAGAACTGACTGATGATATTTTCTTAAAACTTTAACCACATCCTTGTGGAAAAAAAAGAGGCGTGCTTAACTTTTTTTGTTCAGTATATAAATAAGTAAACACGAACTGACTGATGATATTTTCTTAAAACTTTAACCACATCCTTGTGAAAAAAAGAGTAATTGCATTGTTATGACAACACACGTGACTCGCCACATTGCACCTCTAGCAATATACAAGGTGCTTTGAGGGCGTATGTAATTTTATGTGCGAAAATAATTCTGTGCTCCAGATAAGACGCGTATCTGCGTAATTACGCATATATTTTCCACCCAAAACGCATTAAAACTAACATTAATGCGTACAAAAAGCATTAAAAAATCGCCGATAAATATTGAGAACCAAATTCCTACATACACAAATAGCTTAGAAAAGTAAAGTTTGCCCAGTCATTGTTGAAATTTGAAGTACTTAATGACAATCAAGTATCTCCAAGAAAATTTACTTGTAGTTGCTTGCAAGAAAAATGTAAATGGTATTTTTGTCGGCTGTTTGACACAAATTAATGCCATTTAAAAAAAGACAATGTTAATATATGTGTAAGGGGAAGAGGAAATACAAACTATGTTTTATGGTAATGACTGAAGAGTAAATATTTTACAGTAATGCTTTGTCCAAAACCTGTTTTTAAGAATACGCATTTGTAAATTTAAATACGTCATGTTTTGTTTGTTCGTGAGAACAACACGCATTGTGCTGAAAGCGCATCTGGAGCTGTAAGAACGACGACGAAGAGTAAGAAAGAAGCACCAAACAAAAATAGAAATAATATGTAGAAGAATAAAAACAAGATGAAGAAACTACGAAGAAAAAGAAAAATAGTATACATTAGATGATCAGAGTAACTGTTTGTGATAATATGTTTTCTGTAAACACTGCATTCTATTCTACCTTTGTAATCACTTAACATTTTATTCTTCTTTATATCAAAACAACAAAGCCATTAATAATAAAAATGCTTACTATTTGCATGTAATTTAGTACTGAAGTATTCAACTGTTAAAATAATACAAATTAGTTTGTTATTGTGGTTACGAATGTAGATTTGTTTATGAAAATAAATGTGAACGTATTGTGTCGTAATTTTGACGTTTTGGTTTTAGAAATACGATTTATTTGTTTGTTTGAATGATATTTTACGTAACTTTTAGCACATGTTAGGCCATATATGACGGTCGACTTTTATCAGGTAGAGGCAGACCACCCCATTTTTACTGGATAGAGGCAGTACTGTATACCTCACGTCAGAATCGAAAACAAGAGCGTATGAGACTGAAACACGTGTATCTCGGGTGATGCATAACTATACAGCTTTTTAGCCTCCAGCAATTCAAATATCCAATGCACCTTTTAAAAAATGGAATAACTGATTTAAAATTAAACATAAGTTGTTGGTAGAGACCCAGCTTGCATTGATAATTCTATTTACATTATACACTGTGATTATAGTAAACAACAAGAAATGTCACTGTAAGTGACAAATGCTCATGAAGTGGTTTTGACATTTGACCTCTAAGTGTGACCTTGACCTTAGAGCAACGGACCTGGATTTTGTACGCGACACGTCGTCTTGTTATGTTGAGTACTTGTGCCAAGTTATTTGAAAATCCGTCCAGGAATGCCAGAGTTATTGACCGGACACGATTGTACGGACTGACTGACGGACGGACGGAGGGACGGTGCGACTACTATATGCCGCCCTTCAAATAGAATAGAACATAGTTGCCATGATTTGAGTCTTGAACGGCAGGCCAGACGGTTTCTAATGCACACTCACAATCAGATTTACTTTCTTACATGCCATTTTGTGAATTCTGTTCCTTTTCAGTATATGTTATTAGGTTAAATTGAAAGATAAAGCAAGGATTAAAACTATGCTGTTTATGTTTTATGTTTTCATCCATTGCTTTATAATTGATGCTACCGAAATGAACAACACACTATTAAAATTAGTGGTTACGTTTATATGTTATTTTCCTCTATACAAACTGTTTTCTTCTACACAAATTGCTAGTTTTTTAATAGAAACAAAATAATTGCATCGTTAAATTAATCTATAAAAGGGTAAAACGTTTGAATAGCCTATGTTATGCTTTTCAGAGGTTTTGTTTAGACGCCATGAAAAGTGTGTTCACCTAACACATGGAAACAGCTCGTGATATTTAAAAAAAAACACGTGCTTACCAGTTTACAGCCGTTCATAGGCCAGTAATTATAACTTACTGGTCCTTTGTGGGTCTTTGAGCTCAAACAAACAGAATATAACACGTAAGGTGGTGCTAGGGGCGGACTAGATGTTGCGCCATGCAATGATATAGAGTTTAATAACCGGTGTTTGCGAGATATGGGAGATATTTGCAGTATCTCAAAAACATTGGCTATTAAACTATATATTACATAATTTAAAATGATATTTTATTAAAATGTCTAATGATTCACGCCTTTTTACACCAGTTTGCACGAGAACGTCACGACGCTACGTCATACAAACAAACTCTTCGTTAATTTCCGTAATCGTTATTCCCTAGTGGCGGAATCTGACGACGACGTCCGTAAAACAATCGGAACGTCATTTGGCGTTCCCGCCACTGACGAAAAAGGCCGAGCAATGTTCTGTACTGGGAAACTGGGAGATATTTCCCAGTAGACGAACGAGTAGATATAGCTTTTCTATTCCCAGTATTTCCTATACAAATCACAGACAAATGATTACCTATATAACAGGTATTATAAACCCAACAAAAAACAACAGTGTCTGCTATCCTATCTTTTTTATTTTGTTTGTGTTCTTTTCCGTATTTAATTGAACTGTCGGTTAGTCTCTATCATCCAGGCACACCCAAGCTGACTGCAAGCGCCGGCCATCGCATGGTCTTTAAGAGAAGTCTCGCGAGATGTTCGAGACTAACTGCCAGTTTGAACATAGTTTCGCTGTGTAGCAGTCTAGTTTGAACACTTTTAAAAAGTTATGTGCAAGCCCTTGACACGGACACATAAGGTCAGTAGTGTTAGATGAGTATTCTGTTTTTTGTGCGTAACAAATGAAGCTTGTGGATAGTATATTATATAAATACATCATCGTTTACTTCTGATGTGTCGTTATTTCAATCACTATTTGTCGTTCAGTCGTCATAATTTAATTTGCTCACGCGTATGACATTAGTTTGGTCAAGGATTTGTATAAATCCTTGGTTTGGTTGTCATTTTTGTGTTGAACTTGTAACAGAAATATATTATACTTATAAGTGAGGTTTTACTGACAGTGATACATTACACGATTAATAAGCTGTTAGCCATGTTCTACATGTTCTATTTCCGAAGTTAACGACGAACGTTATATTTATAATAGAAGATGCTATGCAAATACATGTAGTATGAACTTTGTTAATAAACAATAGGTATACATAATTAAATCGTTAAACAATCGTTATATGTAAATAATGTATAATTAACCAAACTAAAGATTAGTAAAATATTTAGAAACAAAAAATTACGACAAATACATATTCACATGAATAATAAACCGTTGAACTTTATTGTCATTAGCAAAAGACTCATTTTGACTCTTGTTAGATACTTAGAAGTTTCTATTTTAGCCTGTTTAAAATTAAACCACTATGGCCGCCATATTTGATGACGTCATCAACACCTTTTTCACACGATCGATAGAAGATGATGAAAACATGATTGTGGTAAAGTTTAAAAATGGTCATGCAATAATTGTATTTTTGACGATTTTTTCATGTTTTTAAGCGTCTGGCGTCTCTGAAGCCATCACGTTATGACGTCATGACCCCGCATGACATTCTTGCACAACTAGACCATGAACTTTACAATCTGTGAACGTTTCATTCAAATCCGACTATAAATGGCTGAGATCTAGCGCTAACAAGATTTTCATCATCTTGGATGACGTCATGACTCCAAAAGCTTCGCGGCACTATTCCAGAATGAGCTCTATCACTGTGTAAACTTTAGAGGCCGTGCGACCAGTCTTACTATGAAAATTGGCGGTGAGAAGAATAAAGTCAAAATCTTGCCGAACAACAACAATAGGTCTTTCCACTGGAAGGTGGAAAGCCCTAATAATGGTTTTGCGTATCTGTATGTGCGTGCAAGATGGGAACTGCGTTACGCCCGACACTGAATATTTAGGTCTAAGCTATGTATCATCTTCACGTGTATACATACGTCTGCCCCACGTCCCACCCATACGCACATTATTTGGCGAAGTTTCATCATTATCAGACTGGAAATCTTTATGAAGAGAAGCGTGAACAAGGTATTTCTTAGATATTCACTGGCGGCCATATTGAACGTCGCCGAGACCCAAACAATTGCAATGCACAACTACAAGATAAGTACATTATTTTGATATATATTTACCAAGAAGGGACATGTAGTTCTTGAGCAGAAGCGATTTTAATCTTCTTTCGTTTCTACGTTACTGTGACGTCAATAATGACGTCAGCTAAAAATAAACTTCACGTTCGTATTTGCAATCATAATTTCTACAAAAACTGACACATTTTACGTGTCTACGTCAATTTTTTAAATTTTACGTCATTGACGTCATCGTATTTTGGTTCCTATGGCAACCATTTACCAACGTTGCGTTTGAGTGGACTTTATTTTTGAAAAGTAAATTGAAAGGCCTTACAAATGGTACATATGTTCTTGATAACAATTTCAACCGTTACTGAGCTATAGGTGGTTATTGGTGTTTACACCTATCGCGTACCTATGACCTTGACCTTTGACCTCGTGACCTGATTTTCCCAGACTTGGTCGTGGTCACATAGTGGCACATATATGAGGGCATTGTTGGCGCTAGCTGGTTCGATTTTTGAAATATACTTAGAAGTTTCTATTTTAGCCTGTTTAAAATTAAACCACTATGGCCGCCATATTTGATGACGTCATCAACACCTTTTTCACACGATCGTTAGAAGATGATGAATACATGATTGTGGTAAAGTTTCAAAATGGTCATGCAATAATTGTATTTTTGACGATTTTTTCCAGTTTTTAAGCGTCTGGCGCCTCTGACGCCATCGCGTTATGACGTCATGACCCCGCATGACCTTCTTGCACAACTAGACCTCGACCTTTACAATCTGTGAACGTTTCATTCAAATCCGATCATAAATGTCTGAGATCTAGCGCTAACAAGATTTTCATCATGACGTCACTGGCGGCCATCTTGGATGACGTCATGACCCCAAAATCTTCGCGTCACTATTCCAGAATGAGCTCTATCACTGTGTAAACTTTAGAGGCCGTGTGACCAGTCTGACTATGAAAAGTGGCGGTGAGAAGAATAAAGTCAAAATCTTGCCGAACAACAACAATAGGTCTTTCCACTGGAAGGTGGAAAGGTCTTTCCACTGGAAGGTGGAAAGCCCTAATAATGGTTTCGCGTATCTGGATGTGCGTGCAAGATGGGAACTGCGTTACGCCCGACACTGAATATTTAGGTCTGAGCTATGTATCATCTTCACGTGTATACATACGTCTGCCCCACGTCCCACCCATACGCACATTATTTGGCGAAGTTTCATCATTATCAGACTGGAAATCTTTAGGAAGAGAAGCGTGAACAAGGTATTTCTTAGATATTCACTGGCGGCCATACTGAACGTCGCCGAGACCCAAAAAATTGCAATGCACAACTACAAGATAAGTACATTATTTTGACAAAGATTCACCAAGAAGGGACAGGTAGTTCTTGAGCAGAAGCGATTTTAATCTTCTTTCGTTTCTACGTTACTGTGACGTCAATAATGACGTCAGGTAAAAATAAACTTCACGTTCGTATTTGCAATCATAAGTTCTACAAAACTGACATATTTTACGTGTCTACGTCAATTTTTCAAATTTTACGTCAATGACGTCATCGTATTTTGCTTCCTATGGCAACCATTTACCAACGTTGCGTTTTGAGTGTGACTTTATTTTTGAAAAGTAAATTGAAAGGCCTTACAAATGGTACATATGTTCTTGATAACAATTTCAACCGTTACTGAGATATAGGTGGTTATTGGTGTTTACACCTATCGCTTACCTATGACCTTGACCTTTGACCTGGTGACCTGATTTTCCCAGACTTGGTCAAGGTCACATAGTGGCACATATATGAGGGCATTGTTGGCGCTAGCTGGTTCGGTTTTCGAAATATACTTAGAAGTTTCTATTTTAACCTGTTTAAAATTAAACCACTATGGCCGCCATATTTGATGACGTCATCAACACCTTTTTCACACGATCGATAGAAGATGATGAAAACATGATTGTGGTAAAGTTTCAAAATGGTCATGCAATAATTGTATTTTTGACGATTTTTTCCAGTTTTTAAGCATCTGGCGTCTCTGACGCCATCACGTTATGACGTCATGACCCCGCATGACATTCTTGCACAACTAGACCATGACCTTTACAATCTGTGGACGTTTCATTCAAATCCGACCATAAATGTCTGAGATCTAGCGCTAACAAGATTTTCATCATGACGTCACTGGCGGCCATCTTGGATGACGTCATGACCCCAAAAGCTTCGCGGCACTATTCCAGAATGATCTCTATCACTGTGTAAACTTTAGAGGCCGTGCGACCAGTCTTACTATGAAAAGTGGCGGTGAGAAGAATAAAGTCAAAATCTTGCCGAACAACAACAATAGGTCTTTCCACAGGAAGGTGGAAAGCCCTTATAATGGTTTCGCGTATCTGTATGTGCGTGCAAGATGGGAACTGCGTCACGCCCGACACTGAATATTTAGGTCTGAGCTATGTATTATCTTCACGTGTATACATACGTCTGCCCCACGTCCCACCCATACGCACATTAGTTGTCGAAGTTTTATCATTATCAGACTGGAAATCTTTAGGAAGAGAAGCGTGAACAAGGTATTTCTTAGATATTCACTGGCGGCCATATTGAACGTCGCCGAGACCCAAAAAACTGCAATGCACAACTACAAGATAAGTACATTATTTTGACAAAGATTCACCAAGAAGGGACAGGTAGTTCTTGAGCAGAAGCGATTTTAATCTTCTTTTGTTTCTACGTTACTGTGACGTCAATAATGACGTCAGGTAAAAATAAACTTCACGTTCGTATTTGCAATCATAAGTTCTACAAAACTGACAAATTTTACGTGTCTACGTCAATTTTTCAAATTTTACGTCATTGACGTCATCGTATTTTGCTTCCTATGGCAACCATTTACCAACGTTGCGTTTTGAGTGGACTTTATTTTTAAAAAGTAAATTGAAAGGCCTTACAAATGGTACGTATGTTCTTGATAACAATTTCAACCGTTACTTAGATATAGGTGGTTATTGGTGTTTACACCTATCGCTTACCTATGACCTTGACCTTTGACCTGGTGACTTGATTTTCCCAGACTTGGTCAAGGTCACATAGTGGCACATATATGAGGGCATTGTTGGCGCTAGCTGGTTCGGTTTTCGAAATATACTTAGAAGTTTCTATTTTAGCCTGTTTAAAATTAAACCACTATGGCCGCCATATTTGATGACGTCATCAACACCTTTTTCACACGATCGATAGAAGAAGATGAAAACATGATTGTGGTAAAGTTTCAAAATGGTCATGCAATAATTGTATTTTTGACGATTTTTTTCCAGTTTTTAAGCGTCTGGCGTCTCTGACGCCATCACGTTATGACGTCATGACCCCGCATGACCTTCTTGCACAACTAGACCATGACCTTAACAATCTGTGAACGTTTCATTCAAATCCGACCATAAATGTCTGAGATCTAGCGCTAACAAGATTTTCATCATGACGTCACTGGCGGCCATCTTGGATGACGTCATGACCCCAAAAGCTTCGCGGCACTATTCCAGAATGATCTCTATCACTGTGTAAACCTTAGAGGCCGTGCGACCAGTCTTACTATGAAAAGTGGAGGTGAGAAGAATAAAGTCAAAATCTTGCCGAACAACAACAATAGGTCTTACCACTGGAAGGTGGAAAGCCCTAATAATGGTTTCGCGTATCTGTATGTGCGTGCAAGATGGAAACTGCGTTACGCCCGACACTGAATATTTAGGTGTGAGCTATGTATCATCTTCACGTGTATACATACGTCTGCCCCACGTCCCACCGATACGCACATTATTTGGCGAAGTTTTATCATTATCAGACTGGAAATCTTTAGGAAGAGAAGCGTGAACAAGGTATTTATTAGATATTCACTGGCGGCCATATTAAACGTCGCCGAGACCCAAAAAATTGCAATGTACAACTACAAGATAAGTACATTATTTTGACAAAGATTCACTTAAGAAGGGACAGGTAGTTTTTGAGCAGAAGCGATTTTAATCTTCTTTCGTTTCTACGTTACTGTGACGTCAATAATGACGTTAGCTAAAATAAACTTCACGTTCGTATTTTCAATCATAATTTCTACAAAACTGACAAATTTTACATGTCTATGTCAGTTTTTCAAATTTTACGTCATTGACGTCATCGTATTTTGTTCCTATGGCAACCATTTACCGACGTTGCGTTTTGAGTGGACTTTATTTTTGAAAAGTAAATTGAAAGGCCTTACGAATGGTACATATGTTCTTGATAACAATTTCAACCGTTAATGAGATATAGGTGGTTATTGGTGTTTACACCTGTCGCTTACCTATGACCTTGACCTTTGACCTGGTGACCTGATTTTCCCAGACAGGTCAAGGTCACATAATGGCACATATATGAGGGCATTGTTGGCGCTAGCTGGTTCGGTTTTCGAAATATACTTAGGAATTTCTATTTTAGCCTGTTTAAAATTAAACCACTATGGCCGCCATATTTGATGACGTCATCAACACCTTTTTCACACGATCGATAGAAGATGATGAAAACATGATTGTGGTAAAGTTTCAAAATGGTCATGCAATAATTGTATTTTTGACGATTTTTTCCAGTTTTTTAGCGTCTGGCGTCTCTGATGCCATCACGTTATGACATCATGACCCCGCATGACCTTCATGCACAACTAGACAATGACCTTTACAATCTGTGAACGTTTCATTCAAATCCGACCATAAATGACTGAGATCTAGCGCTAACAAGATTTCCATCATGACGTCACTGGCGGCCATCTTGGATGACGTCATGACCCCCAAAAGATTCGCAGCAGTATTCCAGAATGAGCTCTATCACTGTGTAAACTTTAGAGGCCGTGCGACCAGTCTTACTATGAAAAGTGGCGGTGAGAAGAATAAAGTCATGCATACAGAGGCATTACGTGCTAACGCCTGGGGCAAAGTATTAAATGAAGAGTTTATACTAAATTTAAGGGGTTTTAAAATTTTCCAATATTGACGAGGATTGTTTGAACTGGATTCGATTAATGTACTTTCTATATTATTGAAAAAACGTTCTTTTGCATATTTTTTTAAATTATTAACTTTATTTCTGAGACGTTTGTATGATATCCAATCCGAATTAGAACGAGATTTAATTGCGATACGTTTTTTTCGGTCACGTTGTCTTGAAGTTCGACGAATCTCAGAATCATACCAAGGTTTATCATTCGTTCGTATAGTTACTTGTTTAGAGGGTATGCATATTTGAATTAATTCCATAAATTTACTCGTAAAATCATTGCTCGCAACTTCTAAATCATTATTATGAAGAAAGGACCAATCAGTATCTTCTATGAGTCTGTTTAATTTGATAAAATCACCATTTTTATAATTCCAAACTTGTCTTGTAAATGATGATGTAATAATTTGATTAAAATTAAAACAAATGTATGTACCGAAATGGTCAGTAACGTCCCGTGGTGTTATAATAATACCAAAGTCATGTGCTTTAACAGAATCTGACATAACTACTGGATCAATTAAAGTTGAAGAATTGTCAGTGACTCGGGTTGGTTCTGTAATTACATTGGTGAGATTATTAATCAACATTATATCTCTCAGTTGGTGATTATTCAAGTTTAACTGGTCCTCATTTACATCTCCAACTATAATTATACTCTTTGCTCTTTCTAACGATTGCTCAATACTTAAATTAAATCTGTTCCAGAAGTCTACATTACTATTAGGTTTACAATACACAGTGCATATAAGTATGGTTTCGTTACGATTTTTAATTTCAATTCATATAGATTCTGGTAAAATATGTTCGAGTTCATGTACTCTGTTGGATATTATATTTGACGAAACATACAATAAAATACCTCCAGAATGAGCAGAGCTGTCTTTCCTATAAGTAGTAACAAAATTTTCAATAAGTAAGAAATCGTCAGTTATTTCATGTGTAAGATGTGTCTCGGTAAAACACAACATATCAAAGTCAGTATAATTATCCTTAATAAATTCAAGTTTATTTCGAATGCTTCTAATATTAAGATGAAATAAAGTTAAGCTCGTATCAGTTGACATTGATGGACCTGGATTTAGTTCTACATATCCAGAAGTAATGATTAATGATAAAGCAACTAGTGCAAATTCTAAATTTAAAATACTCAATTTTAAATACTCCGTGACATTTGTTAACGTAATACGCAAACATTTAGTTAAACATGATAGTATATAAACAAAAAAGTTTAACGGTTGTTGTTGTTATAAATGTCATTTTCTTGGGAATGCCACTACTGATACAATGAAAGAGGCCAATAGCCACCCTCCAACACATTATATCGTTACCCATTGGGCAATAAA